>JANIJG010012923.1:2243-14334 GCA_024611175.1 Megaceryle torquata | reverse complement strand
ACAATACATTGTAAACTGCATGAAGCATATTGATTAATGCTATGTATGAACAATTACGTTACGACTGTTATGGAGACCTTGGCTATGCTACAGCTCCAATTATATTGCAAGTTCTCAAATGCTTTCTAAAGGAATTGCAAGTTCAGAGGCCTAAATTAAATTTACTAATTTTTTATATATATATAATTCTGACAGAATACCCAGCCTATAATCCCATTTGAAATATGGAATAAATCAATATTTCAGTATACGTTTCTTTCTCTGCACAACTTTCATTATATATATCTGTATAGAAATCACAGAACTAATTTTTTCATAACTTATAGGGAATTACATTTAATGGTGCTATCTGTATGATGCTGCCTCATATCTTCTGGAGGCACTCTGACACTAGACTTTGCTTTGATAAGTTCTTCTGAATTTAAGAACATGCACTTCTCAAAATGATAAGGATTAACTACAGAAGTTTGAGGGAATTATTCACAAAAAGTCTTGAAGAGAAGTGATGGGAAAAAAAAAAATCACCAGTGCACAATTTCTTTAGGTCACATAGAAGTCAAATGTCAGGCAACCACTACTTTTTATTGCCATACAAAAGCGCTCTTAATTCTTTTGCCTCCTCTCAAAATTCCACCCCAAGAATACAGAGTTTCATTCTATTTCCATCACAAATCTGTACAGTGCAATTCTTTTTCAATGTCTCTGTTTAGTTTGTTTACAGAACTAATCTGTATGAATGTTTGTTTGTAGAACTATAGAGCATACTGTCTGTTTACAGGACTAATCTTTATGAAATGCCTGTACTGAGGCATGTAAAGGTCAAGATCTTTAAAATCCTCTTGTCCCAGTCAAGATAAAATTTTGAAGAAGCAGAAAGGTACAGACTATACACTGAATATAGGAAAGAATTAAAACCTTCATTCCTTCTCTTCACATAAGGCTTCCACATGCTACTTAATGTACAAATGGGAGGAACAAAGACTGTGCAAATAGCTCAATAACTGTCTGGGTAACAATTAGGGGATACAGTACATTCTAAAAGTTATTTTTTCCTCTGACAGCTTATTAGCAGACAGAAGCAAAATTGTTCAACAGTCAAACATTAAAGTATTGACAGCCACATCTTAGAAGCCAGTTTATCAATTCCTTAACCAACTTCTTTGAAGACAAAGGTTTTTATAAATTTATATTTAGTGCTATAAGCACAGCTCCTTACCTGTTAACATTCTCTTGGAAATCTGCTTTCAAGTACACTGAATTTTCAATGCCCCTTATAGAAAATAATCTTTTCAGTGCACAAGGAAGAAGTAAAAATATGTGCAAACCATTATTAAAAAAAAAAAAAAAAAAAAAAGGTAGTATTATAAAGAACTGATATTGAAACCAAAATAAACAGTATGGAACATTCTGTATACAATCGTTCTACGTCACTTTCTATACTGTTAATTTCATCAGAATTGCTAAAAAATATTTCAGATACTAAATCTTCTTTTTTGTTTTCCATCAGTTCTGCTCAGTTGAAAAGTTTTCACTTTCCTATTCCTCCAGTTCCCCTTTTGAAATATTTTACAATGGAAAAGCTACCACTGGTAGTTAGAAACAGCTTTTCATGACCAGAAATAGCACTATATTTAAATATAAACATTCAATCTGTACTTCTTCAAAAGCCCAAGAATTACATATTTGAATCCTTCCTCCTATCTGAGGAGGGCTGTAATTCATCATTACTGCCATTACTCATAATTGATGAGCACATGCAGCTGAGAATATCTTGAGGGGAATAGATAAAATAACTTTCAGAAATGGAGTAACAATGGCAGTGACTGATTCTTTAGGACTCTTAGTCTCACTACGTAGGACACAGAGGTAGAATCAACTGAAGTTCTTCTCATGGACGCTTTTGAACTACTACCTCAGGCCTTCATGGCTCTCTCCTGCGAATCTCATGCCTCATGGGAGCATTCTGGGATCTCAGATAGCTAGTCCTATACAGACACTGTGAAAAATCAGTGTCTATTGGAGCAGTTGCAGTGCTCCTGAAATGAACATACTGATAGACATGTCCTTAGACAACTGAAGGAAAGCAGGGAAATCTCTGCTGAAATGAAGAAACTTGCCAAGTCAGTAGCTAAGAAATGGTAATATCAGGGGCTTCAGCACCCAGGATGTGACTCTATCTAGAGGTGCAGGCAGATTTACACTGCCCTGATACAATCAGTGTCGCTGTAGCTGAACCAATATGCATACCAGTAGCATTACTACCCAAGCTGCATTTACACAGGGTGCACTCACAACCCTGAACTGCAATGCAAGAATGCTCTTCTGATACACATAAGACATTGTTTACTACTTACTGAAACAAAAATGATGACAGATGTAAGATTTGCATTTGTTTATAGTTCTCATACTTTTTAATGCAAATTAAGCATAGTCTTCATCAAGGCATGTCATCAGCTGTATTCCCAGAGGAAAATAAATTAATAGAAATGGCTCTTATTTTAAATGCTGATTTCTTGTCAAAAAGATGGCATGACATATCAGCTCCAATAAAGTCAGTTTCTCCAATTAGCTTATTCTGTTCCTCCCCCTCCATTGTAATATCTGATTGACATAATGGCTTACTTCAGAAAATGGAAACTAACTTCTATTTTTTTTTTCTTCCTAAAGTATCCATTGCAACTGTTTAGTTAGAAATTGCTTTTTCTTCTGCATTCCTCTTCCTATATTTCAATCACTGGGTTTGAGGTAATGACAGAATAAAATATTCAAAGAAAAATGGAAGTGATTAGGTTGACTGAATGAAATAATTTTCATTTCACTATGTCTAGTCTGTACTGATGAGCAGTACCTTTAATGTAAGTCATTAAATGCTCCTTTTTGCCTTTGAGTAAATCAGGGCTTGGATAACTAGCAACTAATCGTCTATCTTCCTTGTTCTACCAACAGTATAGCAATTAGCACTTCTGTAACCCAACAGCACATTCCCTTTATTGTCTTCTTGCACTCTTGAATAAAAATTAACCAACTAAAATTCTTAAAACTCTTCTGGAAGTCTTATTTCCACTCAGAGGGATTGAAAATAATGAAAATGCACTAAAAAGTTTGGAAAGAGAAATAAGCTGCAAGGAGAACAGCAAATTAACTGGTATTAGAGAAGCAGTTCTAGTGCTTTTCCTAATTCATATTATAAAAGCAAAAGTAAACATGATAGTATATAAAAAAAAATATACAATTAACCTGTCAAAATAATTTTATCACAGAAGTCAAAGAGCTACCAAGATCCCAGACAGAATTAGGAATTTTGGAATGGAATATCTACAGTGGCAAAAATACTTCACAAGTAACCTGTGGATGCTCAAGTCATTTTTTCTTTTGCAAAACACAACCTAGCTGGGATGGCACAAATTATCTATTTCTGACCTTGCATTTGATTACAAAGAAATAATTTATTAAATTTTAACTATTTATGCCAGTTTCCAGTTTACATCATTTCTGGAGATAAAGGAATCACATAACAAATGTATCTGCAGATCTGTCCATAGGGAATTTTTAACCAATCTGTGTGTTCAGTTATCTTCCAAAAATGCAAGTTGTTGATGCCAGAGTTGGGGTTGTTTGTGGTTTGTTTTGCTTTTGCTGTTCGGTTTTTCTCTCGTTTGCCTTTTTTTTGTTGTTGTTTTTTGGTCCCGCCCACCCCCCCCCCCAAATCAAAAAGACAAATGGCTTGAAGTCAGAGAGGAATAAAAATCCAAGCAGCTTGGATGATAATTTCCTTTCAGTGGTAGCCGTGCAGCAGCTATTTTGTTACGCAAGATACAGCTGGGCGTAGGTGTAAGAGCTAACTGCTGGTTTGTTCATCTATGCAACAGTATTGGTAAGATCATGGCAACATCTCAGAGAGAAGTATGCATAGCCCACGGGACCTTGTTGTAATAAGTATAACTAATAGCAGTGCAGTCCCACATCACATGCTAATTTACAGATTTCTACTAGGTTACAGAAAAAAATATGGCTGTTGGACAAATTAGCTCTTAAGGAATTATGACTCCAAAGACAGCTTTGCATTTTCTCCACTAGTAAGAAATGATATCTTACAATGTTCTTAATGGAGCCAGTAAGTGTTACCTCTTTCCGAGAAACCAAGTCACTGAGAAAATTAAATACCTGTGAGAAAACTGGAGAATATACTTAAATTTATAGACTGTTGCCTTCATTATAGGCCATACCACCTGTGATTGGCGTACCTCTCTGAGGTGCTATTTCTTTCTGTATCATCATTAGCAGTGGAGTAATATATATGTGCACATATACACACACAGACATATATATGTCCATTACGAATAAATTGCTCCTGCGTTGAGAAGAGAGCAACAATCCACAAGGGCACTAAAAAAAGACGATCTTAAGTCCATGTCTACATGTAATCTTCTGCACATTTGAAGAGGCTTCCCTGGACTTTGCTATGTGAAACAGCTTCTATGTGCCACTATATTTAACAAGATACGTATTTTCCAAAAGTAAGCACCTCATCCCAAGAAACAGCCACCATGAGTACATATCACAGCTCTGTAGTTACCAGTGTAGCACCTAATTAATGTGTCTTCAGCTGTAAAACAGACAAACTACAGACTGGGACACTCAACTATCAAAGAACATTAAAAAAAACCAACCCTAGGTACAGCAGAAGGCAGCACCAGACAGAAGACAGATTCACTGGAACAGTGACAGCAAGCTATGATGTGATTACATCTGTACCACCCTTTTTTTTCCTCGGGTGGAAGTCCACAAGTATGTTTGCCACTCAGAAAGACTTCAGGAAATAATTCCAGCTGAATTGACACCATGTAAACTAATGGCAGAAAGACCATAATCATACATTTGAACCTCGTGTGGGCCAACAAAGCCTCACAGAAACAAAAGTTACATAAGCACACTTCAGCATTAATATACAAGATCATTTGAAATTTTAGAGCCAAAAAAGATGAGCTACAACACTTGAAATAAACTGAAATAGTACCATTTTTCTGTATGTCTTGTAAATGGCTTTTTCTCTTTAGCATTAAAGCAATTGAATGATTTCCATTGAGGAGAAACCATTCAAATTCAGGAACATAAGTTTTAATTTGGTAGAAAAAAGGGGGATAAAAATATTTGACCTCGAAACAGAAAAACTAGACATGGAGAAACTAGCACCTCTCTATAATTAGACTTGTGAAATTAACATTCCCAATGCTCAGGAAATTCTAAGTTTTACAGACAAACATCTAAACTGAATTTAAAAAAAAAGACTTCACTCCTTTCTCCTTTTCTGTGTAACAAGCATCGACTGCATTTCCTGAAATGTCCTCAGAAGCCCTCTCACTAGGATTATTTTATGCCTTCAGATTGATTTTTAACTAAAAGTTTATTTCAGCAATATTTTGTTTTGTTATTAGGTACAGAAATAATAGAGTATGTCCCAAAAGAGTGCACTGAGATTCTCCAGCTTTACATTTGTATTATTATATTGTGATATTCTAAGAAAAAAGAAACCTTTAAAGTTAATCTAATGAATAATAATGACAGAAATATGAAAAAGATACATAGAAAAAAGAAATCTAGAAAAAGATGTCTTAAATGTTCGAACTAAGAAAACACTATCACAAAGAAGCCAATAGAAACATAAAGTCAGAATACTGTAAGTATTATTATTATTCTTATGAACAGAAGTTTACTGGAAAAATATTCACATACTAGAGCTAAATATTCACAAGTATTCACTAAATACATAGAAGAATTACAACTTTAGGAATATGACTGGAAATTACAAAGCTAAAGAACACTTTTTGCCAATTTCTTAGTTGACACCGTGCAGTGTTTTGCATTACACTGGCAATGCTATAGCTAGCTATCAGATAATCATAAGTATTACTGTTTATTTTCCAAAACATGTGGGGTCTTTATTAGATATTTTGGAATCAAACGTATGTTGCCAAAGCATCAGTGCATATCTCTCAAAAAGGTCCATTCTAACCAGCTAATCTGTAATATTCTCTACATACGTGCTTGTTTCTACATACCTGCTGATATACCTCTTAGATATTTGTCATTTTACAGTTAGCAATTTGGGACACAATTAACATTGATCTGAC
Organism: Megaceryle torquata; assembly: GCA_024611175.1. Taxonomy (NCBI): domain Eukaryota; kingdom Metazoa; phylum Chordata; class Aves; order Coraciiformes; family Cerylidae; genus Megaceryle; species Megaceryle torquata. Next base: position 8,203 of record JANIJG010012923.1, on the reverse strand, counting down.
AGCTCCAAAGATGCCTAGAATACCTTCATAGCCCTCTCCACTTTTCTTTCCTCCTCAGCACGTTTGGGAAGGAAATATAATTTTTTTAGTTAGTGATCAAAAAGATTCAAAAGAGAAAAAAGGTTATAAAATTAACCCCACTTGAAATATTTTACTGCTTCATGTCCCTGCAAAATTAAGGACTTACCATCTTATGAATCTGTCAAGGGGGATTCAGTTACAGAGGTATTCTGGGGGAGGTGTTGGCTGTCTTCTGACAGTGAGATCAAGACAACATAACTTACTTTGTAATAGTAGATTGGCCTTTGTAAAATAATGACTTTCAGACACTGATAAAAGTGCAATTCAACTCTGTTTCCCTTCCTTCCTCTTAATTTAATTCATCTTATACTGAACAGTTGTAAATTATAAAAGAAAGATTCAAATCTGAACATGCTCAAATGACAGAAAGAGGAATATAAACCTTTCTTTGCATGTATGGCACACAGCACACGAAGGCACGTCAAAATTACTTTATTCAATGTAACAAAGTGTCCTTCAGTGTATCTGCAAAAACATTTTGCTCCCATTTTCAAATAATTTTAGAGTGGAAAAATGATGTAGCTTTAGCAAGACTAAAGGATAGGAGTCTGACAATGGTGAAAGGGTCAAAGTCTGTTTCTAACAAAACCTTGGATGGTCTCGGCAGTTATAAGTACTGGACTCAGGTTTTACCCACTGATTTAAGGACAACTCAGCTTCTGTTGTAGCTTATGTTACAAACAACACTTTTGCTTATATACCTGGTCACAGCATAACAACTGATTTCAACATGAAAAATATATTTTTAATATTTTTTAACCCTTTCTTTGTACAATCATTATATGGCTATTGGCAAAACCCAGTATTTTTATTTTCACTTGGCTATATTCAGAGATAAGGTATTTATGCTTGGTCTCACCCCTCAATTTGTAACATTATGCCCTTGTGACATGCTGCAATATTAAAAAAAAAAAAAGCTATTAAGAATGCTTTTTACCTGACTTAAAAACAGCAAACTATAGGGAGAAAGAATGAATAAACCACTTAAATTTGCTCTGAACTTATGTATACCTGAACGCATAGCATCTTTCTGAATACTTTCATAATCATGCCAGTCCTTTCTTTTCAAGCCATCAGTCCAGGTAAAGAGCTGTCCATCTCCCAGCCCCAGAGGGAGTGTCTGTGAAAACAGTAAACAGACAAGTAAATTTATACATACATATATGATTTGCATTATTAAAGAAGAACATTTTTAATATTTCACAAGCACATAAAACATTCAGTTCATCCAATGTAAATATTGAAACTTTACTGTGGTAAATGAAGCTGTTTTTCTAAATCGTGTGATAAAAATGTGAATTTAGTCATTGACAAACAATTATCAAGCTATGCCAAAGAACCTGTGATGAACAGAATCACAGAATTGCCACATTTGGAAAAGACCTCCAAGATCACTGGGTCCAACCATCAATGAAAAACAAACAAAACCCACCTCACCATATCTACTAAAGCATGTTCTGAAGTGCCTCATCTACACGTTTTTTAATACCCCCAGGGATGGTGACTCCACCACCTCCCTGGGCAGCCTGTTCCAGTGCCTGACTACTACTCTTTCAGTCAAGACATTCTTCCTAACACCTAATCTAAACCTACCCTGGTGCAACTTTAGGCCATTTGCTGTAGCCCTCTCATTATTTACTTGAGAGAAGAGGCTGCACCCACCTCACTACAACCTCCTTTCAGGTAGTTGTAGAGAGCGATAAGGTCTCTCCTCAGACTCCTCTTCTCCAAACCAAACAATCCCCGTTCCTTCAGCTGCACCTCGTAGGCCTTGTTCTCCAGACCCTTCACCAGCTTGGTTGCCCTTCTCTGAAGGTGCTCCAGCAACTCAGTGATTTTCTTGTGGTGAGGGGCCCAGAACTGGCCACACTACTTGAGGTGCAGCCTCACCAGTGCTGAGTACAGGGGCACAATCACTTCCCTTCTCCTGCTGGCCACACTATTTCTGACACAGGCCAGGATGCCACTGGCCTTCTTGGCCACCTGGGCACAATGCTGACTCATATTCATCCAGGTGTCGACCAGCACCTCCAGGTCCTTTTCCACCAGCTAGATTTCCAGCTACCCTTCCCCTGTAGCATTGCCTGAGGTTGTTGTGCCTGAAATGTAGGACCTGGTTCTTGTCTTTCTTAAACCTCATACAATTGGTGTTGGCCCATCAATTCAGCCTGTCCACTTCCCTCTGCAGAGCCTTCCTACCCTCAAGCAGATCAACACTCCCACTCAATTTGGAGTCATCTGCAAACTTGCTGAGGAAGTGCTCAATCCCCTCATCTATATCATTGAACAAGATACTGAACAAGACCAGCTCCAAAACTGAGCCATGGGGACACCAGCAGTGACCAGCTGCCAACTGGATTTAACTCTGTTTACTACAGCTCTCTGGGCCTGGCCATCCAGCCAATTTTTAACCCAGTGAAGAGCATATCTGTCTAAGTCATGAGCTGCCAGCTTCTCTAGGAGAATGCTGTGAGAGATAGTGTTAAAGGCCTTACTAAAGTCCAGGTGGACGACATCCACAGACCCTCCTCATCCACCAGGCAGGTCACCTGGTTATAAAAGGAGATCAGGTTGATCCAGTGACCTGCCTTTCCTGAAGGCTGGGCCTGATCCCCTGGCTGTCCTGCACTTGCCATGTGAGCATGGTACCAAGGATGGGATGACAGGCCTGTAGTTCCCAGGATCCTCCTTCCAGCCCTTCTTCTAAATGGACACCACACTGGAAAACCTCTAGTAGTCTTGGACCTCCCCTGTTAATCAAGACTGATGATAAATTATGTGGAGAGGCTCGGCAAGCTCCTTTGCCAGCTCCCTCAATACTCTCGTGTGGATCCCATCCTGCCCCATGGACTTGTGAATGTCCAGGTGCCACAGCAAGTCATTAACTGCTTCATCCTTGATTATGGGGGGGTGTTGTTCTGCTCTCTTCTTTATCTTCCACATTAGGAGGCTAAATACCCTGAGGGTAGCTGGTGTGACTAATAAAGATGGAGGCAAAGGCAGCATTAAGTATCTCAGCCTTTTCCTTATCCTTGGTTATAATGTACCCCCCACATCCAATAAAGGATGGGGATCCTCCCTGGCTCTCTTTTTATTATTAATGTATTTTTAAAAGCTTTTTTTGTTGTCCCTTATGACAGTGGCTACCTTGAACTCCAGCTGGGCTTTAGCTTTTCTAATTTTTTCTCTGCGTGACCTAACAATATCCCTGTAGTCATCCTGAGATGCTGCCCCTTCTTCCAAAGGAGTTAAACTCTCCTTTTTTTTTTCCTGAGTCCCAGAAAAAATTCCCTGTTCAACCAGGTTGGTGATCTTTGCTGACAGTTCATCTTACAGTGCATGGGAACAGCTGCTTCTGCCCTTTTAAGAACTCCTTCATGAATATCATCCAGCCTTCCTGGATCACTTTGTCCTTTAGGACTGTCTCTCAAGGCACTCTCTCAAGCAATGTCCTGAAGAGGCCAAAGTCTGCCCTCTGGAAGTCCATGGTGGAGGTTTTGCTATTCCCCCTCCTTACTTCACTAAGGATCAAGAACTTAGTAATTTCATGGTTGCTAATACCAAGACAGCATCCAACCACCACATCTCCCACCAGTCCTTCCCTGTTTGTGAACAGCAGATTTAGTGAGTCACCTCCCCAGGTAGGCTGCCACACCAGCTGTGTCAGGAAGTTCTCTTCCATACACTTGAGGAATCTCCTAGCCTGGCTCTTCTCTGCTGTATTTCCAGCAAATGTCTGATAGGTTGAAGTCTCCCACCAGAATAAGAGCTAGTGATTGTGAGACCTCTGCCAGCCACTTGTATAATGCTTCATCTGCATTCTCATCCTGCTTGGGTAGTCTGTAACAGACTCCCAACAGGATATCTGTCTTATTCACCTTCCCCCTCATCCTAACTCATAAACATTCAACCTTATCATCACTATACAACTCTATACAATCACAACACTCCCTGACATGCAGAGCCACCCCCACCACCTCCCCTTCCCTGCCTATTCCTTCTGAAGAGCTTATAGCCATCCATTGCAACACTCCAGTCATGAGAATCATCCCACCAGGTTTCTGCCATGGTGACTACATCATAGCTGTGCTGCTGCACAAGGCTTCTAGCTCCTCCTGTTTGTTGCCCATCTGCATGCATTGGTGTAGATGCGCTAGAGCTGGGCTATCGGTTTCACCCCCAGCACTGCTGTGCTGCCCCTTGGCTCATCTCTAGTGAGCCTGGTTTTATCCACTTAAGATTTCTCTTTCCAGCAGTGTCCTGCTGTGACTGGCAAGCCACTCATGGACATTAAATGGACCACTACAACTGAACAGGTTCCCAAAATGCCTCATCTTTCCCGTCATGAAATACCTTGATTTTTTCCTTATCACTTGTGCAAAACTGGAGTTAGAGTTACTCAGCACCTTTCAATGGTCCCCTTTAATATGGAGGTTTGTATTTTCTGTTGTTTGATTGGAAACTTTTGCTGGTTTTTTTAGTAACTAATGATGAGTTATTGCTATTCACATAAGGCCAGACTCACCATATCAGAGGACTGAGCAAAGGGACCCTCAAAACTCTTTCAAATCCTGTAGATCTTTCTACATGGTAAGAGATAACAGGAGAAAAAAAAATAAAACCACAAAAAAACCCTCAAACAAACAAAAAAACAAATAAAACAAGCCACAAAACCCACAAAAAAACCCACAGAACAAAAAAAACCCAAACCCACAACAAGTCCCACACAACCAACACCCCAAAAATGCCCAGCAAAAAACCCTCATATAACAGTTGGTTGGTAAGTTGACTTCCCCTTTCCAGTCTCTAAATTCTAGGATAAAGCTAAGTACTACTTTTCACTTCTAAACAGATTTGTATTTCTAGAGCTTTTCATTTTTTCACCTTCTTTCTGCCAAATGCTGGTATTTAACAAAAAATAAAATAGAAAAGTATTATTAGAAGCACACAACGTTTTGATTCCTAGGATGCAGTACAAAGCTGTAGGAGGTTTCAGAGAAAGTTAGCCTTTTTCTAAATGCTTAATTTACAAAGAATGTGGTAAAAAGTGGAGAAAAATTTGATAAGCTAAGAAGATGATCTACTGTATCTGTGCCGAAGAAAGTGAGGAAGCGATTCATTGCTGCTAAGGAGTAACATGAAAACTCTGGTTCTGTGAATTCTAGTTTTGAATAAGTTGTCCAAAGTGAAGGACATATGTATAATAGACATTACAAATGTTATCAAAGGGCATGTGAAATACACTGGAAAAGCAGTTGCTGGATTTGATCAGCCTTCTACTAGAAACAATTCTTATGCATATGTAAGAGCGATGCTCTGAACTTCATGTATTAAGTATGTAAACTCAACAAATATTGGACTTGCTCATTTTTTCTTACTGTTTTTATAGTACTGGCAGCACAAAACTGTATGACACTCCACAGGTCCAAGTGAGATAGTCCCAGCATTTTCTGTTAAGGTTTCTCTTTTTAGGACACACAAATGTTTGCCAAGTTACATGAGATGAACCCAGTAGCTAAAGCCCTCCTTAAAAATGAGGTTCAAAGGCTATCAGAGTTGCAAGCAAGAAGTGAGGAATACCAGGCATGGCTGGTTACCTCTGAGCAAAAGGATGCTAGAAATTCTGTAGATCCATCAGTAGATCCATCAGAAAAGCTCTGCTTTGGGTCAGCTAATATTTCTGACAATGTTGGATATTCAGGGCAAAGTGTTGTGAGCTCAATGCTCTCCAATAAATCCATCACATTCTGCTAGTATGACCTACTCTTTTTAGTTTTATTAAAGGTATTTTGTTGCATTATCACCAAAATGCAACCCCTCCCGTGCATATTCCTCTATTACAACTTTTGCAGACATATTCCAAGAAAACATCCCGTTGT
>JANIJG010012922.1:53356-85824 GCA_024611175.1 Megaceryle torquata | reverse complement strand
TTTGCTCTGCAGCTTTCACGTGGGGCTTTCTCTTTCCTTCTCTGTTCTCTCTTCCCAGGCGCTCTGGTTTCTTGTCAAAAATATTATTTCAGTTTATCTTACTGCTATAAAAATACATCTGAAAAGGAGGAAAACTGCATTACCATTAGAAAAATTGTATTACCCCATGTATATTGAAAAGAAGATGTCAGTTTATTTATCATCTCCCTATTTCTTATTGAGCAGATCTTCTGACTATACTACTAAATAGAAGTGAAACAGCACCCATTCACTAGACCAAATTCACCTACTTGTGGATGCCACCTCCCTGGAATTGTTTAAGACCAGGCTTGAGGGGCCTTAAGGAACATGGTCTAGCAGAAGGTGTGCTTGCCCATGTCACAGGCATTGGAACCAGATGATTTTAAGGTCCCTTCTAACTCAAACCATTCTATGATTCTGTGAAAAAAGAAGAGGGACTTGGATCTACCATTAAACTGTGAAAGCTGTATCCTCATTCTTGGAGCTAGATTGCTTTGTAAGCTTCTGCCCAAGATCTTGACTCATGGAAATGTCTAGATTTCTTTTCTGAAAAACTAGGTGGTATTGGTGACGTGTAATTTTAACTGACAGTATACTATTCTGCTTTTTTTCCTCAGTCTTTACTCCAACCTCTCTCCCAACACATCCCAAGTCAAAAAACCACAAGGCAGGAATCAAGATGATGAAGTCACTCCCACTGTACGTGAAAATCAGGTTCGTGACCTCCTAAGGAACCTGAGCATATATAAGTCTATGGGACCCGACGAGATACATCCCAGAGTTCTGAATGAACTGGAAGATTCAGTGGACAAGCCACTCTCGATAATATCTGAGAAGTGATGGCAGTCAGGTAAAGTCCTGACTAGTCCATTTCTCAAGGTTTTGTTTTAATTTGCAAAATTCTGGGGGTCATGATGACTTTGGTAGTAAAAAGCTGCTAACACCAGATATATGGGAACACTTCATTATTTAATAATAATCTATATTTTAATATTAAAATGTATAGGTGAAATGATAGTAAAATATCTAACATTCTGTTGAGTGGACCCAGATTTATCAGCTTTTGAAGAAGCATATATATAGATATGAGCAACGGAAGAACTAATTCTAAAGTTAGAAGTGACAAACTTGCTTCCATATGTTGCTCACCATGACATAGAACTGAGGTTTTGCAATGTCAGATTATGCACTGATCTATGTATGACAGTTTGTTAGTCATTTTAAATAAGCATCAAGGAATATAAGCTGCATCTCATTGGATCTAAGATTACTGATGCAGGGTGTGTTATGGAATCTGTGATTCTGCATTGTTTTCTAAAAATTTTTTATAATTCTCTTATTTGACCATGCATTGTATCAGAAAAAAACCAAGTGAAACAGATCAGAAATGCTACAATTTATGATGTTTGCCTCTCTGTTTTACAAGCTGGTGTAATAGGAGAATAGTTTATTCCTTTTATTTATTATCCAGAGAGTGAAAGTACAATTTACCTTGCTCAGTCCTGTCAACACTTGAGGATTCCTATGTAGGTAGGACTTTGCTGACAGATGACAGTTCTGTTTCCTTACGGATAACACAGCTGGGCCCCACATTTCTTGACGTTGAAGTGTTTTGTTGTATCAGGATCAGAGTAAGAAATTACTTTCACATCTATCAGAAGCTGTTTATTAGGTATATAATTCAATTGCTTTTCAATGTATAATTCTATATGTTGTAAGGATCTTTGAATATTGCCTGATTTCAGTAGATGGTTTATTCCTTTGTTATCAGGAAAGCGAGGTTTCAGTTGACTTGCACATTGTTATTGAGTGAGTGCTGAGTAAACTGTTAGTACAGCTACCTAATTGCACATGACAGGTATGCAAAACTAACTTGAATGATAAAGAACACTCCTGGAGAACTTCAAATGCTTAGGCCAGATATGTGAAGTATTAAGGTTTGCTAATTGGAAACTCTATTTACTTAATTAAAATACAGTGCTTGTGTGCTAATACAAATGAGAACAGTCAATATGTAGCTAGTAGGCATAAACAAAAGAGGATTACCTACCTGAAAAACACTTTCACCTTAATTACAGCACTCAAATTTTGTAAGTCTTCTCCTAATGAAAATGAGAGGCTATTATAATAAGAATTGAAGTTAGCAATTTACTCATGAGTTTAGTTAAAAAATTGTACTCCTAATACAGTGACTGTATATTTTCTTTGCCATATTCTCAACATAAGAAATATTGCTCAAGAAGTGTTGTTAGTATTTTATTGTATTTAAGCTTTAACTTTGATCTAATTTGCTCATATAATTCCCTTAGTGACTCTCAAGGGAGAAGAATGATTGTCCTGTAATTTGTACTAGTGATGTCAATAACAGAAAGATTAGTGTTCTAAAAAATACATACTAATCCAAATATAGCCATATACAGCTTGGCAATCAGCAGGAAACACCATGACATGCACATCAAAAGAAAGTGAATGTGAGATCTGTTAAGCTAAATGTCACTTTCAGGGGCACCACCTTAGGAAGTAAAGTGTCTTGGCAACAGCACATAGGTGTTTTCGACAATGAAATGTTTTTTTCCAAAGTTGTTTTTTATGAAAAGCTGTTTCTTCTGAAAGTGACCATGAACTCTGTCACAGACATGATACCTCTCCTGCTGTGAACAAATATTGGAGCTGGGAACAGGCTGCCCCACAGTATTTGTGATTCAGCCTTTCTTATCTAGTTGAAAGAGCATGTCAAATCTTAGGACTACATGTGTTGTCATTCTCTACTTCTTCAAACTAAATGCATTAAACAGTTGTCTTGGTACCAAAGAATTACTATGATATGACATAAGAAATAAGTGATACACCTGCTGCTTGAATTTTGAATGAGAATATCATTCCAACAGCATGCAAAGAAAGGGCATGAAGCTGAGAGCTGCAGAAGTAGATTGAAAAGGGTCTGTGTGGTGCAGCTTCACCTTTCATTGAGGCCACCTGATTTTCAGAAATGCTGAACAAAGTCCGGGAATGTCCTAAGCAAATGGCAGTGGCCACAGCTTGCCTCTGGACACACAACACTGTGGTTCTGCCACAGGAGTGTAAGAGTCCAATACCGAATGCCTTTGATTGAAAATTGCAGCCTGATCTAATTTCTAAACTAAGTATCCCCTGATCTTGTAAGAGACATTTCTAATGGTGCCTTTCTGACACTTTTCTAAAAATTGTCCAAGGTAAATTTGAAAACATGATCTTTCCAAATGTGTGCATCCAGGTCCAGCTGATGTCTTTCAAGTCCATGCTGTCAATATAAAGTAATTGAGATTGCGTTATGGCTGAATAACTGTGATCACTGTTGCTCTTTCACAGACAGCAGAGCTCTTCCACCCTTTTTCTGTTTTGAGCCAGTCGCTTCCCTTTTGTTGACAATTTGTAGCCTCTAATCATTACACGTTTTACCCTCAGGTAAAAAAATAAACAAATTCAGTGGGTGGAGGAAGACAAAACAGGATGTATGTGACCACAATATTTACAATCCTGGACAATTTCAGCCGCTTATAACCACAAAACCCTTAAATTATACCCTTACAGTTAGGTAGATTATGGCACTGGAGAGGGAAGGTGAATGCAACTTAATAAATTGGAATTACAGTGTAACATTATGGATAAAAGACTGGGTCATGAGTGAGTCCTTCTTGAAAATATATCAATGACAAATCCTTGCCTTGCCTTCCCTTGAGATACCTTTGTCCTTCCCCTTCCCTCTCTTTATTACTGGATGCTATATAAATGGTAAAGCATAACTTTTTCCCTCTTTGTTGAAGATGTAGGTTTTCCCATTTGGGGCTCTCTGCCTTCTCCTTTGTGTCAGTGCACCTGGGTGACCCATTGCAGGTCACTGCCAGCTGAGCACCACTGGCATCAGTATGTAATATTTCCTGTGACTGCATGAATGAGACCAGAAGGAGAACGGCTTAATGCTGTCAGCCACAGTACATATATATACATGAAAGTTCTTTCCAGCAAGAAGGACTTCTTCCCTAAAAGGGAGGCCCTTATTCAAATGGCAGCTACAGGACTGCAGAGCTGTGTTTATTACAAAGCTTTCAGCTGCATGGAGCTCAGGAGATTTTCAATAGCAGCAGCCTCTGTTTAAAACAAATCACTGATGGCCTTATGTTACAAGATATTTAAATATGCTTTAGTTGACAATTGGTTCACCAGTCAGTGTGAACTTTTCATTCACTTGATAATTACCTAAGGCTTGTATTAATTTATGGCTTTCTCGGAAAACAGCCTAATTATTGTATGTAGGCATTCATTAAGCAAGCAGCTGCACATGAGGTTTAATTTATTTGCATTTGGTGCTTGATCTGCAAAAGCCACATCCTAAGACCAAATGAAGGTTTTACTGCCCCTCGTTTTCCTCTCTACTAATGGCCTGTTGCTAGCTTCTGACTGATTACTCTGACCACCCATATCCTGACAGCAGGAGGGATCATGTGAATTCTCCTTAATCTGCTTTTGGCAAAGTTAGTCAGTTTAGTTTAAACCACTTTCATTGACAGACTAAGTTAACCTGACTGACTTTGCCTAAAGAGTATAAGGAGGGGTTTGTGCAATTCATCCTTGGGAAGAGCTGTGGGAAGAGTCACCTCTGGAAGAATGACCAAGAGCTGCAAAGTCTTCATTAAGTATAGCAGTTTTCAAGACGAGTGAATCTGTGACCCAAGTATAGGCGCCATTGACTGAAGTAGCATGACATAAAAAAATAATGATTATACCTAAAAGCATGATATGAGAGGCAGCCTCTATGTCCATGCCTAATATTTGTAAATTAAACAGTGTGAGACATAGTTTGAGGATTGGCATGTGACCATCCATGCTCTTTGCTTGTTAACATGTTCCATGGCAGTTTTAGCCTGGGACAATCAATGAGAAGAGTACAGCTTGGAGACAGCACGAGCAGGTCAATTCACAGTATGGACAAGACTAGCTTTGCAGGATGAAAAGAAGGTTTTAGCTTTGCAAACATGAACTGTGCCGTGTTACTTACCATCAGGACAATGGCATAGAAGAGGAACTGATCTCAGTGCATAAGTGTGCAGGTTCCCTAGGATGCTCTGTATCCTCCCTAGAAATCTGAGCTATTCTGTCTGCCTGGGTTACATACCATGTCTTTCTCTTGACTAAAAGGTAAGTCTAAAGAAGTCACCTAGTTTAAGGCATTTAAGTGTAAAGTTAGGCTTTGTGAGAGTTTTATCCCAGCTATGTATTTTTGTACGGACAAGCTAGAGTTTGAGTATCTCCAGGTTACTTGAATATTTACTGATTAGTTGAGTATCTCCATCCTTGAAATTCAAAGTCGTCTGGACATGGTTCTGGGCAACTGACTCTAGATGGCCCTGCTTTACCAGTGAGGTTGGACCAGAAGAGCTACAAAGGTCCCTTCCCTGCTCCTAACATCACTTAACAAAGAATTTATTATACAACTTGTTTCTTAAACCTAGAATTGGGAGCCTATGTATGTGATTTGCAATGGAAGAAATATGAATCATATAAAATCTAATATATTCTGATTTTTTTCCTGTTCTTCAGAAATATGTAAGAATTATGTTAATCCTTGTTTCTAGGGGAAAAGAATAAAAACATCATACTCAATCCTGTTTCTCAGTTCATGCTAAACATGGAGCTGATAAAAACCTGGAGGTTTTCCGTGTGATTCTGAATGAGGGTGATTAGCTACAAAAATTTTCCTGCAGAGTTTGAAAATTGACATTCCCTGTTGTCTTTGAGATATATATTGAAAATCATTACAATTTCTCTTCCATTGCTCAGTAATTTTCTCAAGTTGCAAAAATATACTTCACCCTTGAGCTGCTTCTTGTTCATTACCTTCTACTTCAAATGCTATCAAAACCCATACACCTTCACAAATGTTCATGATAGTGCTCTGCCTTTCTGGGGTTTCTGCATATCATGGTAAATTATATACTTATAATCCTCTGCCCTCAGACTTATATTAAATCAGTTTATCCAGGCTATTTACTTCCAAGTATTTTGTCCCCTGAAAACTGAGACTGGGGCTTATCAGATGATCTTGGTAATTAGAACCGAAGGCCATAATAGAAGGACCATTACTGTCTCATTTGGATTTCCTATGTCAGATGTTGAGTTAAAATTACAGTAAAATGGCTAATTTTCAGTGCATAAACATGATACTCAGAACCTAAATCTGATGCATTTTACGTTTCTTTTGTTTACAGAAATAAAGTTTTTGCTAGAGGGATTGAGCTGGCTCTTGGCATAAACTCTCAATTTTCTTGATGGTTGTGAATCCCCTTAATCCCTTGCATTCTTTGTAAATGATTTTGCATTACATATTCACTTTCTTTCCATTAGATGAGTTGTTTACACAAGCTGTTGATATGAGTATACTTCTTAATTTATTTTTAAGTTATTTTTATTTGGGTTATTCATAGCCAGGTCAGAACTTCATAACTTCAACAAATCAAGTTGGGATTTAATATAGATTACAGTTCTTCCTTGTAAGTTTTTAGGAAGACTCAGTACTTCTTTATGTTTGGAAACTACTTTAAGCACTTACTTTAATTCACTTTTTTCTCTCATACAGATAGAGGGCAATATACAAATTTCCAGTGTAGAAATCTTGTCCCCTTGGAGGTCCAAGTAAATTGTCATTGTACAGTACTGCAACTGTGCTTGTAGGTCACATAACTGAGTGTATTTGACAACTGAGGTTCAAAAATACAAATGTCTCCGTAGCTTGGAATAGATTTAAGAGACAGCTTGTACAGAAGTGAACAAAAGCTCCAATCCCATTCACCTTCCCTGTACCAGTGTCTACCTGTTGTCAAGACTCATTTTTAGACCCACCTATGATGGAATAGTCTACTGGTGACAGTATCTAAAGCAAGACTTGTTCGGATTACTGCACAGTTAGTGATCTAACAAGTAAGCTTTGTTGCATACAGATCTCTGAGTTATAGAGATGAGATAATAGTCTGATTGCTTCCTTCTAAAGGTAGGTTCTGGACCCAGGGAATGGTATCAGGGGGGCAAGGGGGAGGATGGAGTACCCCATCAACTCTCTTACAGTAGGTGGAAAACCCCTCATAATAATGGAGATAGTCAAACTCCATGTAGTTACGGACCAAAGCCCTTGGTAAATAGAGTTCTGCCAGCAGTTTACTGTACAATTTGGTAATGGAAAAGTGAGCAACTTCTCAGCAAGTGGGGATTGCACCCCGGTTTTGATATTAAAGACACAACTTTTGACAAACACCCAAAGCACTTGATTCGCTTGCTACAAAGAACATACTGTGAAGACATCCATACAGGCAGCAAAAAAACTTCTCCTTTTTTTATCTTCATTTCTACTGCCTATGCTTATCTTTTACAAACTGACTGCTGCGTTTACAGATGACCAGGAATGAGCTTGAGGCCCTGCTGTCTCCTAATGTCCTCAAACATAATAATGTCATCCTGCAAGAGATATTCTCCATGCTATCCTGCTAGAGCAGTGCTTGTTGAAGAACACCTTTAGCCTATGCTGTTCCAAATTTTTTCCTTGATTTACTGGCCCATTAGGAAGTTTCATATGGAGAACAATGTGGTGCATGGTGCATTTGCAAGTCTTTGTTGTGAAGTCTATTTTCCTTTAAAGGAATGCCTCACATGGAGAGCCTGGTGTTTAGCTGCTGTTCTCAGGGAAACAACTCAAAGGACCTTTGGAGTTGGCAGGAGTTATCTCAAGTGAAACCCAGGAAATCAGGATCTGTTTTAATTCTTTGTGTTTTCAGGATGTTGCCAAACTCCCATTGCAGGAAACAAGCAATGTCTATTAAAAGACTTACTGTCACTGTGATGGCCCACACGGGGAGCTGTGCATGGCTGATGGAGCACAAATTAAGAAAATGTATGTAGTGGATGTTTTCTACCTCGACTTCACCATGGCTTTTGACACTATCTCCCATAACATCCTCATAGGTAAGCTGAATGACAGAGCTCAGAGGGTTGTGATCAGAGATGCAGAGTCTAGTTGGAGTTCTGTAGCTAGCGGTGTTCCGCAAGGGTCAGTGCTGGGTCCAGTCATGTTCAACGTATTCAATGAAGGGACAGTGTGCCCTCAATAGGTTTGCTGCTGCTGAAAACTGTGAGTGGCTGACACAGTAGAAGGCTGTGCTACCATTCAGTGAGAACTAAACAGGCTGAAGAATTGGGCAGAGAGGAACCTCATGAAGTTCAACAAGGGCAAGTGGTAGAGTCCTGCACCTGGGGAAGAATAACTTCATGTACCAGGTCACAGGTTGACCTGCTAGAAAACAGCTCTATAGAGAAGGACCTTGGAGTCCTGTTGAACAAGAAGTTAACCATGTCCCAGCAACATGGCCTTGTGTCCAAGAAGGCCAATAGTATTCTGGGGTACATTAAGAAGAATATGGTCAGCAGGTCAAAGAATGTTCCCATCCCTCTCTATTCTGCTATACCTAGTAAGGCTACGTCTGGAGTGTCCATTTCTAGGCTCCCCAGTTCAAGAGAAACAGGGAACTACTGGACAGAGTCTAGCAGAGAGCTATGAAGGTGATTAGTGGACTGGAGCATCTCTCTGATAAGGAAAGGCTGAGAGACATGCATCTGTTTAGCCTGGAGAAGACTGAGAGGGGATCTTATCAAAGCTTATTAAAAAAAAAAAAGCTTATATCTAAAGATAAGTTGGTGTCATGTTCTGATAGGGCCAGTATCTTTTCAGTGGTGCTCAGCAAAAGGACAAGGGCAATGGGCACAAACTGGAACACAGGAATTTCTATTTGAACATGAGGAAAAACTTTTTACTTTGAGGGTCACAGATCACTGGACCAGCCTGCCCAGAGAGGTTGTGAAATCTCCCCTGGAGACTTTCAAAACCCACCTGGATATCATTCTGTGCAATCTGCTCTAGATTAACTTGCTTTAGTCAGGAAGGATTGTACTCCAGAGGTTCCTTCCAACCCATACCATTCTGTGAAAATAAAGCTATCTCAGATGTGATGGTCACACAGAAGGTTCTTGAATGATGTTGCGTTTCTGCCACTATGTAGTAGGTCATAACCTATATAAACATGAACCAGTCTGTATCACTTGGTGCATGGACCTAGATGGACCTAGGTGTGGATGAGAAAGACAAGAGTACTGTGCTTAGTAGTATAGAAAGTGTATAAGTTATGGTTTTATTTTAAAAGTGCACTCTTACACAAACAAATGGACATATAAGGATTGAAAATATAAAGATAAAATTGGTGTAAGCTGTGGGGAATTGTACCTGTAGTGCACTCTGGTAATAAGCTGTTGGAATTGCTGAATAAGGGACTGGATAAAGTAGATTCAATAAGACTCAGCTCTGTATGACTACTGATCACATTCCTGTTGAGTTGGTTTTACCATCTGAAATCATGCATAAAATTGAAGCCATTTTCATAATGTAAAACTTGATTTATGATTTGAAGAGAAGGTTTGACCTGGGGAACAGGTGAGGGGTGTTGTGGGGCACAAGCTAAATCAAAAGTTTTGAGCAGTTTAGGAAAGGGAAAAACATATAATATAAAGGTAAATAGGCAGAAATGAAAATTCTGTGAAATGAAAATTTGAAGTAGAGAGGCTGTCACAGCAAGGATGTGGTCCCTTCCCAAATGCATACTTTGTCAGCCAGAAAAAGAGTAGAGAAATACATTGTAGTAGTAGAGAAATATATTGTAATAGTGAATTACATAAAGAAATTAATAGCTTTCTGTTTACCCAGTCCCTCAGTTTTATTGTATTGATATTGAATAGAATTCTTATCTTGGTAAACAACAAAAAAATCTGAAGGAGAATCTGAAGAAGTTAAATTTCTTGTAGTTGTCAAATGATATTTTTGGACAGTATGTTTGTTTTTTTATTTCCCATAAATAGTATGTAAGAGGGGAACCCTGAATCTTAAACAGACTGGAAAAAGTGGACTGAGATTGTTTGGATAGTTGTGCAAAAGCTTGTGTCAGTGCAGTGTTGGTCATTTCGCAAAGGCACCAAAGGAAGCAGATCTCCAGCTCTTGACTCTCAGGGTTTACTACACAGCAAATCTGTTGTCTCCTCTGAACAATGTAATTTGCTTTTGATATGATGAAGCATTAGAAGAGGAAAAAAAAAGAGAAAAAGCCTAGTCATTTCAGGATGTCTATTGCTTAGTGTGAAATAGGGTCGCCACACAATGACAGCATAGGCTAGGAGAACTCAGAGAACTAAATGCTGAGATAGAGATCTTTATGGCAATGTGTTATCATACAAGAGGTTGTTGTCAGGTGTGTTAATGGCTTAAATGTTGTCTTTAGATAAAGGGATGTCAGGTTACTTGGAACATCTCTCTTGTCTTTTGTTTTTACATACTTTGCTTTCTTTGGAAAATAAAATAAAGTAAACATTCTACAGTCCTATGGGATGAATGTCGATGTTTGTTTTCTTTTTTAACCAGGTCACATCGTTGTTGTTTCCTCAAGATAATTTTAAATCTTCATTTAACAAAAATGTTATTTTATGTTTATTTTCACATGCTTATTTTCTCCTGTCCAATGCAATTTTGTTTATTACCTATCATTCAGCATGCCTAGTAGGACTAAATATGAGAAGACAAAACAGCAATGTTATTATCCACACTAAGCACATTTAGAAATGTTCATTTTGCTTACTGATTCTTTGAAGTAAACCATTTCCTGATTTTTAAAGCTGGCAGAGTCCACAGTTTTAGGTGTTTATCAGTCACAGCACTCTCTCTTATGCCAATAGGCTATTTCTTTGATCATTTGCTGGAAATTTCAAAATATCAGGGAAAACAGCCCAGAGGTATTTCTGTTGGATCACAATGCAGACTTAAAAATATCTTAGGTCTTTGATTGTTGGTGGCACTTTACTTCATCAAGACATTCAAATTACCCGTATGCTGGCAAAGACAACCAGCTAAGTTATGCCTTCGTTCTGCTTACAGTGAAATTAAGAGAACATTTCTATCATTTCACATAATGTAACGTTATTAGGCAGACTTTTAGCACAGAAGCATAGGGGTTACACCAAAGGATCTACTTTAAAAAAATATATCTTAAACAGACATTTGTCAGTGAGCAACATCACCTCTTAATTAACTGGTTTCTGCTAATAGTACAAATGTTGTCTTTTCTGATGTTGTATAGCTTTAAATGTATAATATGCTTTATACGGCATTACTAGGGGTAAGGAGTCAGCCCTTACTAGGATAGCTATAGTGTAGGCCAACTGTAAAGGAAGACATCCCAGGGTCGAAAAGGTTACTGAAAGGAAAAAAGGGTTTTCAGTGGAAGTCTGAGCAGCTAGTCTGAGTGGTGTGCCCTGGCAGGCAAGAGGGCAAACCTGGGGTGCATCAAACACAACATAATCAGACAGTCAAGAGGTGATTATCCCACTCTATTCAGCATTGGTGAGGCCTCACCTTCAGGGCCCTACAATTTATGAAGGATGTGAAGGTCCTTCGATGTGTCCAGAGGAAGGCAACAAAGTTGATGAAAGGACTGGAATGAATGTCCTGTGAGGTGTGGCTAAGGACTATGGCCTTTTCCAGTTTGGAGAAAAGGAGGCTGAGGGGTGATGTCATTGCTCTCTACAGCTTCCTGAGGAGGGGAAGTGAAGAGGGAGGTGCTGAGGAGTCTCTTCCAACTGAAATATTGTCCTTTCCCCCTTTCCCCTTCTTTTCTTTCTTTTTTCTCTTCTCTTCAATTTGATTTTGGCAAATAATCTTAAAAATAAGCATCCATCCAGTCTGTCTGTAGAGAAAATTATTTTCCCAAATTATTCCTTGCTGTTAAGATGAAATGTATAATTATTGTTATCACTAATGTTAATATTTCCTATATGCCGTGATTTTATAAAAGTTCAAGCATAGTCACAAGAATATCCAATACTAGAACTTCATGGGAAAAAAAAAAATCCATCTACAGATTAGATTTGTTTTACAAATTATAGGTATAAACTACAGTATATATTATGACTATGTTGTAATTATTTTTCATTGTCTAAAACAACATAGACAGTTCTCACAAAGAATTTCTCTGAATTCCTTTCTTAAAAGTGTGAGTGCTTTCTGCTAATTGCACAACAGGAAGACAGAACTTGTGTCCTGTGTAGCTTAAGACCGGGAAGTCCATTCTTCCCATGTTGGTTTTAGAGGCAACATGATGCAAGATTTTCATAACTGATTCCTACATAAAAGTTTTCCCTTTTTCCATGGGTATTACCTGAAAAAGCAACTGGTGACTTCTACAATGATGATTACTTAATAGAGGTTATCTTCAGTCATGTATATTTAAAATCCTCCCATCAAATAGATATATTCTGTAAAGTGCTGATTATACATTTCTTTCTGTTGTTTGTATTTCTTTTTAAAAAGAGCAATTGCTGATCAAAATTGGAAGCATCAGTAAACTAAATCTGAGATATTACAGTGTCATAATAACAATGAATATTCTTCTCCACACACAAAGTAAATCCTCTCTCTCCAAGGTTGGACTTTTAACTTATCGTCAGATACATTTTACAGACTTCTCAGGAGCAAACTCAGTTAAAGACCTGGAAATAAATATTGCTCTGTTTAAACACTTATAAATTGCAAATTCTCTGCATTAATATTCCTGGAGACTTTTTTATTCATTTTCATAGAAAAACTTGAGTTTCCATGAGAGCCACTATAACAAGATTCTGTGGTTATTTTCCCCCATTTCATTGAATTACATGAGATTTTCTCACATTATAACAGTGCTTGTGGCACTTCATTTCAGTCTATTTTACAATATGTAAAATATTTCTTGCTGTGAGACAGTATCTCTTTATTTTAGATACTCTGTCTTTATTAGCAGCTGAAGAAAGTATCACTTTGGGGAAAGGATATATTATTAGGCACGGAGCTGCCTGTTTTATTGTCATTTTTGCTCCCAAAGGACTGGGCTTGAATGCAGTGAGTATTCCCAAATGCAATTACAAAATGATGGCTTCTACTATAAACATTTGTTTTATGAATACAATTTGATTCCACATTGGGGTAAAAATTCTGAATCTGCTGCAGATGAAAGATGCGTGTTTGGATCGCAATGGAACAAACACTTTTTTTTTTTTTTTTTTCTCTCAGTGGAGAATAATTTAATTTTGCTCTTCCTAAAGGTTGATAAGATCCTTGACTGGTAATGATAAAGATAGTTCCTGTCATGCTCTAAGGGGCATTTGCCCTTTTATAGTTCCTTTTACCCAGAGCAAAACAGAAAAATCCTGGTGTCCTTGAAATGTTTGACTCTACACTGAGTAGGAGAATGACAACATAAAGTGATTTTATATATAGAAAGATTTTAGTGTAATCCTGAGAAAGAGAATCAGGCATACTGCAGTATAATGCCATTATTTTAACACATGAGGCAATCTCCAACTTGTGCAACTCCAGTCAGTTCCCAGAGATTGTCTAAAAGGCTGTGTCCCATTACCTGTAAATTTTCCTTAGCCCTAGAATTTAAAAAGTCTTTGATCAATCTTCCTACATGTTTGTGCTATTTATATTTTACTTTGTGTGTTATGAAGTCAGTTGAACCAGTAAGACAAATCTAAGGAATTAGCAATGAGAAGGAGAAGGAGAGGGCTGGCAGGGATTATGCTTCAAGAAGTGCAATACTCCCAGCTACACACAGAAGCATGCTCACCGTATCCTATGGTTTATGATAACTCCATACACCTCACCTGCCACATGGTAGGTGAGAATAAAATTCATATAAGATATCATAAAAATACAGTCCTGACAAATTAATGCCTTTGTAAACAGGACACATAAAAAATAGGGAGCCAGACAAGATGTCTAGATAAATGCCAGAAGTCAGTAAGGTGGGGATAAAATGTTACAGGCATAAAGAGAATCAGAAATTTGATAGAAGAAACATGTTCAAAAGAACATTGTAAGAGAGCAAGGCAAAATTGATTTACAAATGGCAGAGGAGGAAAGGGCGCAAGGGTGAAAGTAAGTTCTGATAAGTGTTGTTAAATAAGCTGGCTTTGTGGAATCCTTTCTAAGAGCCACTGTGATGGTGACACCCATGACTTCAAACATATCTTTTTTTCTAAGAGCAAAAAACCTCACAGAACTTCTGCAAGATTTTAAGCTTCACAAAGAGGAATTATAATTATCTGTTAAAAAGACATGAAAGGAGCAGCTGGGGAGGGCAGCGGGGGGGTGGTGGTTACCAGTGAAATACAGTGGTGTACTATGCTAGGACCTGTGCCTTTCACTGTACTCATTTGTCTGGAAAAGAAGATACACAATGAGGTGACAGGTTTCCTGATACCTTAACATTTTTTCTGGATATTAAAATTTAAAGCCAGCTGAAGAGAGTTAGGGAAGAGTGTCTTGGTACTGAGTGGCTGAGTGATAAAGTGGTGGATGAAATCCAGTGCTGATAAATGTAAAGTAATGCACCTGGAGAAAAACAAGCCTAAGTATGTATACACAGTGATAGCTTCTAAATTTGCTATTACCACTCAGAGGATAAATCGTTGCTATGGATAATTCTATGAAAACATCTCACAGCAACATAATGTTCTGTACAAGCCAAATAAGCAAGCTAGGAATTATTAATAAAGGATAGAGAACAAATCACAAAACATCATTATGTTTCTGTGTACATTTATGGTGGATCCAAATTCTGAATACTGTGTGCAGATCTGGTTGTCCAGCTCACCATCTTTTCCAAATTAGGTATAGTAAAGCTAAGCAAAAGTTCAGAGAAGGGTCAGAGTTGTGTTCAAAGCTATTGAATGGATCAGGATTCATCAACTTTGAGGCGACTGAGAAGAAAATGGAAAAAAAAAATCCATCAAGAAAATAAAAAAATGGCATTGAGAATATGAATAAGGAACAGTTAATTACAGTTTTTCATAATACAAAAGGAGCCTTAAGTAATTTGACAGGCAATAGGTTGCAGGCAAGATACTGCAAGAGCTTTCAATGTTGTTGCCACAGGATAACCTTGACAGTCTTAATGCAGAAGGTATAAATTAATTAGTCTAATTCACAGAAGGAAGGTTATTAAGCATAAAATGCAAACACAGTTGCTGGCTAAGGATATCCCTTCTGGTTTCTAGAATCAGGTAGTGCCCAGTATCATGCTTTATTTTCTCATTATTCCCTGTATCCCTAGTGAATATAATTGCAGATTCACTGAAGGTGGAAAGAACATCAGGAGGTCTCTCACCCAACCTGCTCAAAGCAAAGCCAGCTATAGGATCAAACCAGGTTGCTCAGTGTTTTGAAGTCTCCAAGGACAGAGTCAGCACAATCTGTCTGGGCAACTAGATCCACTGTTGAGCTGACCTTATGGTGAAAACGTTTTTTCTCATATTTGGTCTGAACCTCTCTTGTTCTGATTTACCTCAGTGGCCTCTCATCCTACTGTGAAGAACATGACTCAATCTCCTCAATATCCTTCCTGTAGGCACTGGGAGCTTCACTTAAGTACTTCCAAAGCCACCTCTTCTCCAGAATGATCAAGCTCAACTCCCTGAGCTTCTCCTAACAGGCCAAGTGCTCTGGCTCAAAGCATCTTGGTGACCCTGCTGGCTGAATGCACTCCAGTGCATAATTTTTTTTTACTGAACTCCTCTAAGTGTTTTGCTAAGCACAGATGCCTGGGAGACATTGATGACAACTAAAGCAAAATGCCATTGAGACCTTTGTCAGAGTCCAATATTCAAAAGTCTTCAACATATTTTTCTATTACATGGATGAAGGGAGAAAGTGTACTTTCACCAAGCTTGCTGATAATACAAAGCTGGGAGGAGTGGCTGACACACTAAAAGGAAGGTTTGCTCCCATTCAGTGAGAACTGAGCAGGCTGAAAAGTTGGGTGGAAGGGAACCTAATGAATTTCAGCAAGGGCAAGTGTAGGGTCCTACACCAGTGCAGGTTAAGGGTTTTGCTGCTGGAAAGCAGCTCCACAGAGAAGGACCTGGGATCCTGGTGGACAACAATTAATCATGTCCCAGCGATGTGCCCTTGTGGCTAAGAATGCCAATAGTATCTTGGAGTGTATTAAGAAGAATGTGGTCACCACATTGAGGGAAATTATTTTCTGCCTCTACTCTGCCCTAGTGAGGCCACATCTGCAGTATTGTGTTGAGTTTTGGGCTCCCCAGTTCAAGAGAGATGAGGAACTACTGGAGAGAGTCCAGCAGAGGTCTATGAAGGTGATTAGCAGACTAGAGCATCTCTCTTAGAAGGAAAGGCTGAGAGACATGGGTCTGTTAAGCCTGGAGAAGGCTGAGACTGGATTTTATCAACATTGATAAATATCTAAAGGGTGGTCTTCATCCACTCATGGGGCCAGTCTCTTTTTAGTGTTGTCCAGCAAAAAGACAAGGGACAATGGGCTTAAACTGGAACACAGGAATTTCTATCTGAACATGAGGGAAAACTTCTTTATTTTAAGGGTGATGACACTAGAACAAACTGCACAGGGAGGTTGTAGAGTCTCTTCTGGAGACTTTCAAAATTCACCTGGATATAGTTCTGTGCAATTGTCACGGTTTATGGTCAGGGCAGCCCCTTAGACCTATAACAGATGCTCTCTGTTAAGCCCCCTCCCTCCCCAAAGGCGAAGAGAAAAGGAATAAGGGAGAGAGACTTAGTGATTAGAAAAGGAAAATAGAACAGCTTTAATGATAATAATAATAATAAAACAGAATATGTACAAATATATACAAAACAATATTGAACCCAACCCCCCTGATGGTAATTACATCACTGTCACCACTGATGCTGTAAAGCAGGCACTGGGGAGTCCCAGACTGGGCCCGGCAGGAGACAGGAGCTGTGTTCAGGAGCTGGATTCTGGTACTGAATTCAGGAACACACCAATTGGGATCAAAGGCAGAACGGACAGAGTCCTTCTTGGATGCTCCAAGGAAGGAACTGAAAGAGGACTTCAGCCAAGCTGAGCAAAGCTGGCAAAGCAGTCCAAGAGGGGAGAGGAGCCCAGGAGCCCCCAGAGAGAGGGTGAGCGAGCAAGCAAGCAAGCTAGCAAAACCTATAGACCCTCCTGATCTCTCTGCTTTATACTCAGTATGACATATATGGGCTGGAATACCTCATTGGTCTGTTTGGGGTCACCTGCCCTGTCCACTCCTTCCTGCAGGTGCAGCCTTTCACTTTCCTGCACCCCCAGTGTGGTACACAAGACACAGCAGTGGCCTTGGTCTGCACACCAATCCTTGGTAGTAACTCTAACCATGGGGTGTTATCACTGCCAGCAGCAGACACTGTCTGTGAAAACAGTACAAAAAAAATACAGCAATGTACCAAAATTACTTATCAGAGTATAGCCATTTCAGTACATACTTGGATCATTATGCAAATGTGATTCCCATTGCCAGTCTCTGTGTGCACAATGTCACAACACTGGATGTCCCCATTGCCAGGAAGGAATGTGTACATTAGAAGCCAGAACAGGTCTGTTGCTCTCTTCAATGTTCATTTGGTTGTTCATTTTTATCTTGGACTGAGTCACACCTACACTTCCCCCTTGCTGATCTGGTTAACTGGGCAAAACATACACTCTTTTAGTCATCTCTGGGAAACCATTAACTTTAGGAAAACCATTTAAACAACCAGTTGATCCACTCAACTGATATAGCCATTTATTTCAAAGTCTAGTCCCCTTTGTGTTAAGTTAAAGAATCTTTGCAGCAGCTGTGGTCATTCCCTATGTTGTCCTTTAAGCTTCATGAGCACATTGCCTGTACCAATCTCCTCTGAGACTTCCTCCATTGTAAGGGTTTGTTGATTGGTGACAACTTTATCTGTAACTGCTGTCACTAAAATTACCTCCCCCTTTCAGCAACCCCTTTCAGAACCCAGGATGTTCCACCTAAACATAAGAAAACACTTTTTTACTTTGAGGGTAATAAAGCACTTGGGCTGCATAGAGAGGTTGTGGTCTCCTCTGGTTACTTTCAAAACCCTCCTGGACACATTCCTGTGCAACCTGATCTAGTACCAGGGGGCCTGGACTAGATGATCTCCAGATGTCCCTTCCAACCCCTACCACACCATGATTCTGTGATTATGTAGTCTGTAGCACAGTACTGCCATGATGTCATCTTCACTGACTCTTCTCCAATCCTCACCCACAGCCCTGGGTTTGGCTAGAATAGCATTATCACAAGCAGCTGCTGGCCTAAGCAGTTGGGAGGGGCCTCAGCTAGGATAAACAACTGAACTAGACAATGGGATATTTGATACCAGACTGATGTCATTCCCACTATGTAAGGGGAGGGCTGGCCCAGGCTGAGTGGAGCCTGTTTTAAACTTGTTTCAGTGTGTGGCTGGAGCAGGGAAAGCAGTGTCTTGGGTACTGGTAGAGCCTCACAGTTTCTATCACTTGCTTTGTGTATTGTTTCATTAGTTCTGTCATTATTATTGTTTTCTTCTCTCTTTGTGTTGTTCTGTTAAACTGTCCTTAGCCCACGGCTTCTCACATTTGTCTTCTTTCTGATTCTCCTTCCCATCCCACAGGATGGCATGTGGAGAGAGGGAGGGGAGAAGTGGAGGGTGAGCAGCTGTGTGATGTTTGGCTGCCAGCAGAGGTTAAACCACAAATTGTTACCCAGCCTATTGTCCATCTCATACAAGATCTTCCCACATCTGAGCTGCTCCATCACAGAGGGATGTTCCTCTTCTCCCAATAGCTATGCCATCACATCTCAGTTACTTTGCAATGTCATAGTTTTGTGACCACACGTGGTGCTTCAGTTCCTGCTTTCCATTTCACCAGGCTGTATGCATTTTTGTACATCCATGTGAGGCAGGTGTCTCTACATCTTATTTTATCATTCTCCTAATTCTATCAATCTACACCTTTTGCTTTCCAAGCAAATTACAATTCCACTGATTTATTCACTGTCTAAAACAGAATATGGACTAGAGGGACCTTTCATACGTTCCAGGAAGTCAGTTGCTATATTCTTAAATTAATCACCATGAACAACTTCTTTCTTACTCTCTGTGAGACCATATCTCCTGATTCAGGTTCGTTCCCAGACATGTGCTCACATCACAATGTATACTAAGGGAGAAAAAGTTCCTCATTTATTTAATAAATTCAGATATAGGTCAAATACAATGTAACCCTCCTTTTACTCCATAAAGAACATATGATACGTTATCTAAATCATTAATATTTAATCATAGATTCCCTTTCATTTTATGACCAGAGTGAGTAAAACATCCATCTACAGAATTGTACATACAGTATTATAAACCAGATTAAATATATGATTACTATATTAAATAAGTCAACAATTCCCCTGAAATAATAATCTGACTCTGGGTGAGGTTTGGGAGGAAATTGGGTTGTCTATAATGCACTCAAGCATGGATTAGCTGGCAGCTAGAACTACAACTACCTCATATGGTAGTTGTACAGAAAAACTGTACTATATTCTAGTGAAGAGAAACAGAAACATAGAAATCTTTCATAGTATTCACAAATAATTATTGAAAATGTTACTTGTTTCCCTTACTACACAGCAAATGTACGGTGTTCAAAATGTCATGCAAAAGAGAATTCTCAGCATAATATATTTTATCTGTATTTTTACCTTCTGTGATTACTACTAACAATGCACACTGTATCTCATGGTAAGTCTGTTGGTTCAAATAATTTCAAATAATAAGCCTGACTTCTCACAAGAAGAGGAAATCAGATCATGGTGACTAATGTAAGAAACTCAGTATTGGTGCATAAAGTTCTATTCTGCAGCTCAGACAGCTCATTTTATATGATATTTCAAAGTGAGCTTAATGATGGTGAAAGTCATTGTCTTAGAAAAGGAATGGAGTGCAGGTGTTTCATGGCCAACAGCTTTATCTGTACCCACAGGGATGACAGCTCCATTAGGTAAGTTAGTTGTGTACTCATGCAATCTTAGTTTCCAGTTGGGCAAAGTTGTTTTTTTATCTTATGTAATGCACTGACAAGGGAGAACTTCATACGTCTATGCAGTGTAAAGTCATGTCCTTTTTTATTCCATGACCTGGTGTCACAGCAAGGCAACCTGGACCTTCTCACCCTTAGTCAGATGTGTGAGGAGCAGGAAGCAGGGCAAGGCTGGGGGACCATGCTTTAGTCAGGTGTTGTGCCACCTTGTAGGATTTTACAGCCTGGAATAAGGTTTCTACTTATCACACTGCTCAAGATGCTCTGGGGTCATCTCTTGCTACTCTACCTATAATGAACTAAAGCAGAAAAACTTGAGAGGTGCTGCTAATAGACCTCATTAGTAACAGGGTTAACACTAGCTGTGGTGACAAAAGCAAGCAATTATGCCCCAAAGGACAACAAAAATCTCTTTTAGGTCTTCATACAGTCATAACAAAGTTCTTGCCTGCAATTGTTTCTGCTAGTTCAGATGTAGTCTTTGAAAAAACTGCTAGGTAAGATTTGAATAGGCAAAATGACTAACGACACAATACAACACTACCACATACTGAGACCCTACTTCAGGGGAAGTGGCTGGACATTGACTGCTGATGGGAAGTACAGAATAATTTTTTTTTCTTTTCCTTTGCTTCCATGTGCAGGCTTTGCTTTACTAAACTGCCGTTATCTCAGTCCACAAGTTCTTTTTCTTATTTTCTTCCCTCCTGTACTGTTGAGGAGTGGATAGGGCAGCTTGGTGGGCACCTGGTTGCCAGCGAAGGTCAACCCATCACAAAAGCCATAGTACAGAAGGGCCAGGACATTTCATATAAGGCCATACTGCCCCCCCCCATTTTTTTGCAGTGAGGGTGGTCAGAACATACCATATAAAACCCCTTAAACTTTTAATAAAGTTTATCCTGGAGCAGCTCAAGAGAGAGCTGCCCACCTCTCCCTGCAAGGCTTGGATAAAAGGCCCTCCTGGGCACTAGAGCCATCAGAAGATGCAGAGCTCCTGTTCCCTGATGGAAATGGGCACCAGGCCTTAAGAGTGGCTAGCCACCAGAACAAGCCTCAGTCTTTCCAGATGGCACTGCAGGACAGATTCCTCAAAAGTCCCAGCACTAGGCAGCAGACAACATGCAAGGCTGTGGCACATGCTCTGCTCCAGGTGCCAGGGGAAGAGTTGGTGCTTCCTGGTAGCACATGCAGCCAGCTGCTGGAGCAGAATACCCACTTGCAGTGTGTCCTGGAAGACATGGAGGAGCAATGTTGTAGCTTTGAGATGAAGAACCACCTCCTGAGAAAGGGAAGTTCTCCAGAAGCATGAAAGAAGTAAAGAGGTTCCAGCAGAAAAATGTTAAACTATCTGCCCTCAACAAGCAGCTGAAAAAAGGAAGGCATCTTCTGGAGGAATTGAGCACCTGATGAATATGCCAGTGCCACTGCCCAACCAAAGTTCCACTGAGGAACTGATATCCCATTAATTTTTTTTCTTAGCAGAGGGCAGGAGAAATGAGAAAGCCTGATGGATCTTTCCTTGCACAGGACAAGCAGAAGAATAAAATCTCACAGAAGGTAGCTGAGGAGCTTCAGGCACAACTGGCTGCGACAGAGAGCTCATATTATCTGAGCATCCTCAGTCAAAGTTATGAGGAGTTACAGGTGTAGCTTATGGATATAACAAATGAAAACACCAGACTGAATGAAGAAAATTCTCACCTCCACAGGCAGATGTGTTGGAAAGAAAAGGTTCAAGATGAAAACACTGACATGAAGAGGCAGCTAACACAAGTGGTAGAGGAATGAAATTCTGACATCCAAGTAATCAACTGTCTTCAAATCCAACTGGAAGATGCAGAGTGCAAACTGAAAGCCATGAGAGAAATGTCGGAAAGAAGGCAACACCTGGAGAAAGAACATGAGAAGGCCAGGTTTATCACTACTGAGGAAAGTAAAGTAAGATGAGTTTTTACAGAGTGATCAGACAGAATCAGAACACAAAGAGAAGCCATGCAACTGTTTCAAGCCCAGGTGAATGAACTGGAGAATCGGTTTATGAGCCCCTCAGGGTCAGCCTGGGCAGGACAGTCCTGAGTCCTGCCTTATTTCGGAGAAGGACCGTGCAAATGAGACAGAAGAATTAGTAGCAGAAAAAGAGTCTGTCATCCTGCAGGCACTGGGACAACTGTGAAATATTCAAACATTCATAGCTTCATACAACTACAATTCTTTTGGGTGGTCCCAGTGAGCAGCCTGAAATAGAACTTCCTCTAATGGCTGGACAGTATATTTTCATCTTTGGAGGGGTGGATTAAGGTGGTTGGTATGTGGGAGAGCTGGCAGATGAAACAAGAGGATTCAACCCCTTTAATTTTGTTGAAGAATTTCAGATGATGGCCTGGAAAAGAAGAACTAGATTGATCCTTATATTTTTGGTCTCTTGCCTATGTTGGAGGATCTAGATATGGGTGCTAAAATCAGAAAAACAATGGATTATAATAATGTTGCTTATACAACCCTCCAGAATATCTACAGAAGTGAGTTTCTATGCAAAAGTGATTTTTTTAGAATTTTAAATTTTTTAGAATGATGGGATCTCTGGGAGGAATCAGGGTCCACCAATGGGCTCCAGCAAAGCCCAGATATGTCCCAAGGGCGCTCTGGAAGGTAATTAGGGCCCCATATGGGCCCCTGCAAAGCCCAGGAAAGGCCCCTGGGGATTTCCAGAGGGCAGCTCTGCCATGTCAGAGCACCACTGCTGTTGGCATCAATGGGAACCCTGTTGTTGAGGCTTGTTACTGTGCATGTTCTCACATGTACAGAGCAGAGGGAAGGGAAGCAGTGAATGACATTGTCCAAGGGATCATCTGCACATACACTGGTCACATGCCAGGAAAGGATGTTTGTAGGACACCTCAAAACCACTGCTGTTCCTTCATTTGCACCCCAGAATTAAGCAGAATGAAGGCTGGGCTTGGCCAGGGCTTTCCAGTGTTCCTGCATTCTTTCCCCAGCCCAAACCATCCCTGCAGGTCTTCTGGCTACAAGATGCTTCCGCTGGTTTTCTGAGAGTATTGATCATTAAAGTACTTCTGAATATGCCTAGCCATATGTCTGCTAAAGGAGAGCTAACCACGTGCACGTGTGCATGTGCTATTGATACTCATGCACAAAATACCCAGAGGAGCATGTGCTTGAGAAAATACCATGTCCTTGTTGCTTGGAAGCATTTCACTGACTACTTCTTCCATAGGCTGCTTTGTCTCTGAAAAACAGCATGCCCTTGACTGCCCCTGTTACTCTTCGTAGAAAATAGAGAGCTCTCAGTCCTTCCTCCTTCTTGAGCCATTGCACACCATACTTCTTTGAGCCCACTGGATGACCCTTGCTAGGCCTACCAGCTTCATCCCTATCAAGTTCTCAGAATTTCTGCCATTTTACCTTATCTATTGAACCCCTCATGACTTATGCTGCCCCTATCTTTAAGATATTCCAATGGAAGGTGGATCCTGCAAGGACAATCTGGTGAACTCACCAAGTACTGGCTGTGTCATACACAGTAGCCATGCCCACCAGGTCAGGAACCTGCATAGTCCCACCTAGGTTACCAAGTTGTTACTGAAATGGATTTGCTTGCATTTTTTGTTTTATTCTAATTTGTGTGCGCGTGGTGGAAAGAATGCAGCAGAAGTGTACGCTACATAAAACTGCTTTTTTGTTGCCAGGAATAAAGGTTTCTCTCAGCTGGGAGAACAAGTAGGACACTGTATTGCAACTCTTGGTTCCTTATAAACAATCTTAAGACTACACGTACCAAGGCCCTACTTCCTAGGCACTGGCTGGACATTGACTGCTGATGGGAAGTAGGGAAAAACTTTTTGTTTTCCTTTGCTTCTGTGTGTGGTCTTTGCTTTTCTTTATTAAACTGCCTTCATCTCAACCCACAAGCTCTTATTTATTTATTTATTTATCTATTCCTTATTTTCTCCACCAACCTCCTAAGGAGGGAGTGATAGAGAGGCTTGGTGTGCACCTGATGACCAGCCAAGGTCAACCCACCACATCTGTGCTTCTGCTGATTGTGGGAAGGGAGAAGCATGTGTAGAATTTTCACCTTGTCCAACAGTTGCTTTGTTTTCTTTTCCCTTGATTAAGTCAAAGGTGATGGTGAAGCACTGGCTGAGACCCCTCAGCACTGTCATCATCTCAAGGCTTCCACAAAAAGGTTTAGAACTGTACATGGCCAGTGGGTAAAACATATACCAGGTAACTCCCAAGGAGTCCTCTTGTATGGGAGTAACAGAAGGAAAAAGATGTTTCTAAATTAAAAGGAAAAAGTAATTCTAAGTGTTTTGGAACTATACAAAGCAGCTTGAAGGGAAATAAATTATTCTATCAAAGCTCAGTGAATCTAGGAGAGGAATTATGGTACTATTTTAATAAATAAGTTAGCCTAGACAGGCATACAAATTTAGTCTTCTACAATGAAACTACTACTTTTTGTTATTTCAAAGATATTTCTGAATGTAGAACAAATATTACATACCATAATGTCATATTAACTTCTCAACTTCTCTTTCCTTTTCAAGAATAGGTTTCATACTAGACGGTATCCAGAAATCTTGATACAGAAAGCATGACACGTGACAGGTATCATGGTAAAAGCACAAAGGGAAAATGCTGCATCCCTGAAATGACATTCTTTAGCCTTCACTCTGGACTTCTTCCTGATTTTGTCCATGATGTGCCCATCACATTCTACTATGTTTCCATGTGCTTTGAATATGCTTCCTGTATGCATCCTTCAAGTTTCATGGTTGCTTATTTGGAAAAGAATGATGAGAATAATTAAGACCTTAACAATCCCCAAAATAAATTAAAATTTGGAGATGATTACAAAGCAGATTTTTTATTTAGGTGGGATACTTTGGCATTTCAGAATTCAGAAGAGGTCCAAAACAGGACAAAACATCCACTTTTTTGGGAATGGAAATTCCAACCACTTTGATTTTGGAATCAGATCTGATACTGCTGAAAGAATTTCCTTCACTGATGAAAATTTATTTCATAATATTAAAAAAAATAATAATTATTAAACATAATGTATGATGAACATAATGCAGGATGAATATTATCATGAGAAACAAAAATGAAAATTTAAAGTGGGTAATTAATTTTAACTTTGCTTTGATTTAATATTTCCAATAAATTTGAGTGAAGCTGATTATATCTCATGAGCTTTCCAGTTGCTTACATGGTACTCTCTTGGGGAAATGGCTCTGTTTAAAGTTTTTAGCCAGCTCTAATCACTGAAATTTACCTCCCTTTCTGTATTACAATCTAGGGGAATGACCTTATTTTTCTTTTTCTCTTGACAGTCCTGAAACAGCTGACAGCAGAAATGACAAAGGTACTGACAGAAAAGTTATTTTTTTCTTCTTCATTTTGATGTTATGGATCAATGTCCATTCCACTAGCAGCCTCCAAACCATAGATCACATAGCGCATGACTTCCAAGTCAACAAGAGACATTCACAGGTTAGCAAATGTGTTCATTTAGCCCTTTGGCAATTCAATAGGGATTCTAGCCATCTGATTCAGAGAAGCACATATGGTAAATACTTAATGGAATATAAATCTTGAGAGCACACCTTGAAATTAAATGAGGTTTTCAGTGGGACTTGCATTCCTGTTTTAAAAAAGTCCTTTTGAGAATTATATCTATTGTAGCATCTGACAGTTATTTATGATCTTGGGCATACATATGCTCAAATGTTTAATCTATCCCATATATGTTAAATTTAGTTTTATATCAGGATACTAATGTTAACTGCTCACTGACCTACAGAAATAATTAAATTACCTTTATTCTTCCTTGATTTTATTACTTCACCTTATGACAAACATGATGATATTTATAAAGATGCTTTTTTAATATTTCTGCAACATAACTGCATGTTTTTAAAATATTTTAAAAGATGCTGTCCTATATTTACATTCTCCTTAATACCACTGGGACAAAAGGGTTGAATTCTGGAAAATTTTGTGGAATTACTTTAACCATGCACCATGTTTCAGGTTTTATATTTCCTTAATATATTGTAAAAATACATTCATCTTCAGGGGGTCTGAAAGTTGGAAACTGCCAAGAAGCCCTTTTGCTAAAAGGTTTGAATATCTCATTTCAGGCTGAAATGGTTAAAAAACAGATTGCAGACCAGTGGAGGCTAATAACAGGGTGAAAATGGCTTTCCTTTCTTATATTGGAGTTGCATAAAATAGGAGAAAAACTTCATTCAGTTGTAATCTCTTTTAGCTAGCATACCTTCTGAGACATGTCAGAACTCAAGAGGGCACAAAGTCCAACCTTTCAGGCAGCAACTCACTCCTCGGATGTCTGTGCTAGACGAAGTAATTGCTGCTCCCTGTGCTATTTGCTACTGTCATTTTCCTGGAAGTTGCTGCCCCCACAATTTTTCAGCAGAGTGGTTAACGTGAAGGCTTCCTAATATGTCTCTGGCAAAACCAGATGGGTTAGCTAAACAGTTTGTTCTGGTTTGGTATTGTTTTTTTTAATTTTTGTTGTTGTTTTGTTTTATATTATACCAGAGACATGTGCTTCCTTAATAAACATCTATAATGGAAAATATCTGTTTCTCAATTACACTTTGTTTCAAGCATTGAGAAAGTAAAGCATCAAGGAATCTTTAGATAATACAAAATCTCTATTGTGTTTACTGGGTGTGTAGTAGAAACCATGTCCTTGTAGGTCATCAAATTACTGTAACACTGTATGTGGCACGTGTATGTCTGGGGATAACCTGGCACATGTTTAAAGAAAAACATTAATGTTTTTAGCAGACACTGAATGTTATTTTCATAACAGACCGAGAGAAAATTCAAGGTATGTTACCGGTCAGGACACTGACATGTGAAAAGGATAGAAGGATAAAGACCTGAATCCAGGTCTCTTCTCTGATCAGAATCAAAGATTTTTCTTATTAATCACCCTGCATTTCATTGAGCAGGATATCAGAACTTATGCTGACATCATCACCAGTTCAGTATCTGATGTTACTGGGAACTGCAAGTTCCCTCAAACAATTATACCTCTTTTTTTTTTTTTTTTTACCAGCTGCATTAAAGGGATCACACCTAGCAAAACATTTCAGGATAACATGATGTCAGAATATTTTCCTGGTGTTCCCAGGACAAAACCAGGGTAGTCATTATGATGAATTAAGGAAGACCCACAGTTTTAAATCTCTTGCTTTGCACCCTCAGAAGGCTACTAGCTACCAGGAAACAAGTATCCTTAAATCTTTCTTTCTGGTATCCTCCCCATTCCTTGGATAATCAATTAAGTTATTTTCCTGAAATGAATGAGAGCTTTCATTGTCAGTTACACACAAAACAGATGACACTCATCCAAAACTTTTTTTCTTTTCTTTTTTTTTTTTTTCTTGATCCTTAAACTAGATATAAATGAATAGAAGTTCTCTGGCCTGGAGAAAGTGAATTCTAAGCATGGTTGTTTGTCATTCCCACGGGATCACAGAATCATTAAGATTGGAAGAGAATTCCAAGATCATCAAGTCCAACCATCTACCTAACATTATCATGACCACTAAATCATGTCCTGAAGTGCCATAGATGCTGCAGTACAGGTTCAAATCAGAGAAAACAAAACAATAAGAACATCTGCCTAATACCTAAGTGATATTACTAGTCAGATGCTGTTTTGGGGAGTATCTCTGTCTGAATAACACTTTTTTGTCACACAGTTACATTTTGAGACATATTCTCTAATTAAATATTTCTCAATACTTTCCTCCAGAAAGAGTTAAATTAGATAAATTATAATTTATATTAAAAATAATAGCACTGAATAATTCCTGGCAAAATATATCCCTAATTAGTTCAGTTACAAATCAGGACAAAATAAGTATTCCATGCTTTAATAGTAGAGTTTCTTCACCACTGAATGAGACATTGCTATGATTTTTTTTTTTTCCCCCCATCTTGACTGAAATATTTTTAAATTCCACTGTTTTATTTCTTCTTTCTCTACTATCTTTTTCAATTGTGCAAATCCACACCTTTTCAAATTATGGTGCCTTTAACTCCTTCATTAGTCCCATGGGATGGTCAGTTTTTAAATGCAGTATTAGGATCTTAGGAGACCAACAAAAGTAACACAATCTACAAACCTGTACCAGCTGCTTCTGTTTAACTTTTTATGCTCCATTTGTTTTACTGAAGTGGTAATATACTCCTTCAGCTTGTTCATAGTTAAGCTGGTGTTTGCAGCTACATTGAGGCTGTCTTTGTGTTTCCTTCAGTGCTTGACTTAAAATTTGAAGTCAGCAAAATTACTTTTAATTAATTCTGTTACTTCATTTAATATGTTGCCTTGATTAGTTTCCAGGACCTCTCCTAATCTTTCTGCCCAAGAATTCTCCTTCTTTGTAATTTTCTTGAAGAATAATTTTTAAATTAAATTAAATTTTATTTATTTTTAAAAACCATTTTAGACCTTTTGTGAACTTCTTTGCAGTTTGTGTCTGGTTCAATGGTGGATTGATTTTTATACAGCTAAAATGACTTTTCAAATAGGGGTCTAAGAATTATAACCACAGTACTTCTTTGGATTCATGTGATCTAATTTCATGTGAGAATATATTCTTAACTTCACTGTCTCATTTTCACACTGAATTTCAAAATTCTTAAAAATTGAATGTCTAATATAACAATTTTGCCATGCCACTCTTACTAGTTTAAATTTAATAACTATTTGTAACTTTTTTTTTTCTTTTAAAGTCCATAATTTCTGAAGAATTTCTTACTGTGTCAGACTTCACTTGGTCAATTCTGAATGCTTTCAGAACACAGTTTGTAAGTACGTATTGATTCACTCTCCTCTTTGAGTGTCTTTTATATATTTCCTGACAGTACAAACTAAAATTTTTAGGAACTTTCTTATTTACAAATTTTGTCCTTTAACAGTACTGCTTTACTTTTTGTCAAGTAATTTCATAAAGAATTTCTTCACTTCATATACATTACACAGAATTTCACCTGTGTTGGTTTCAAAATTTTGGGGAAGAAATGTTATGCTTTTTTTTTTCTTTAACTTTGTGGTTTAATTTTCAAACAATGAAACCTACATTTTTCAGCTTCTCAATATAATTTTTCTTTCCAATTTATAATACTTTTACATAATATAAAGAGATGAAACGAGGGAAATTTGAAAGATGATAGGAAATTAATTAATAAATATGGCTCAAGCATTAACATAACTTTATTGACAATGCGAAAATAGATATAGGGAATAGAAAGTTGATCTATGCAATTAAAAAGTGAACAACATACCTGTATAAATTGAAATGATGATAACATCACCTCACAATGTTTGAGAGAGAGAAAAGACAGCATTTAATTTTGCAAGACTCCGTCCATATGACATACAGAGGAACAGACAAATCAGTTCCATATAATCCTCTACTGCAACACAATCTCTAAAACTGAGTTCTATTGGAAAGTCAGAGAGAGTCTGTGACTAATTACTTAGTTAAACAAATGAAAACGACTTTGCTTTGCTCATGTTTAAGCCACTTTATATTATATTGAAATAAGAAATGGAAAGAGATTTTGTTAAGCTCTGTATTTAGTTGTTTTAAACTAAACAGATACCCAGAAATACTATTAGAAAGATATATCATGAGATTTCTGATTATCATAAATAATTAACATAGCTGAAAGAGTGAAGATCAAGTAATCCATATGTGAAGAAAACTGCACCCAGTTATTTCAGAATCAGGAAAGTCTGCAAAAGTGAATTTGAAGAAATTATGATCTTTCAGTGGATATTCAGGGACAAAATAAAAGAGATAAACTTCCTCGGATAAATTATTCATGATCAATTATTTGCTCAGCTTCAGGCTGAGTACATCTTGTGACAAAATTAGATTTTAATCACATATTTCTTTAAATCCCAAATAAGGCATTCTGTATTCAGAGGCAGCAAAATCTATCATCTTCTCGGTGGTTAGGTGCTGATTCTGCAGCAGTGAGGTCACTGGGACTATTTTAAACTCATTTCAATTAGAGTAGGGTCAAACTACTGGGACTTACGGTTCTCTGTGTTCCACTACATTTGCACCAGTATAACATTTCTTTTTTCTCCAATTGATTTTCATCTGATTTAAAGGACAGAGTAAAAAAACAACTAGAGCACTGAAACCATAATGGGAAAAAACTTTTTTATTGTTAATAAACATGGAACATGGGTGAAGACTTTATTGATCTCACTGTTTATTAGTCAACTGGTTTACAACATGAACGGTATGGGCTAGTTCTTCAGCTTTCTTAAGTTAATATCACACCCTTGACTACTGTGGAGTCACAGTAACTTTCATAAATTTATGTTCACACATCAGCTGCATTTTTTACTATGTTTCTTACTGATTTGTCAGTTAAATATAAATAACTGGACAGGGAACCAAGTTTCTCAGTGAAATCCCATATCATCTATCTTCCTAATTTCAAGAATAGTAGCCAATTACAATAGGTCTGATGAGCTTTCATTCACATGTTGCCTCTTTCAGGATCTTCCTGATTAATAGTAAAGCTGGGAGAGCTAATCCAAGTATCAGTATATGTCAGGTCAGTGTATATGCTGTGCGTGTATCATTTACTCTTTTCTCATGCAGTTATTTTGTTTATATCAGACTTTCACATGGCTGTAGAGGAGAGAGCATGTTTTTCTCATAGCAGAAACACAAGCTGATTTTAAGTAGCCATTTGGCAACAAATTGTTTTGAAGTTATAAATAGCTCTATAAATAGGCATATGCCCAGATCCTCTGCAATTGTTTCAGAAAAAAAATTGCTGTCTTTTGAAGACAATACTGCCTTTCAGGTGAGTATTACACCTTGAAACTTCTTGTATGACTGTTATCCTTTTTTCCCATGACTCTTCACTGAATGGATCTTTCTGTGTTATTTATTGGGTACATAGACACCACAAGAGGGACAACAATATAAATATATATATATATAAACTGTATGAATAATTAACAAGTCAAATATCACATTCTAAATCTACTACAGGTCTAAAATTGCCTTGAATTGTAGTTTCTTTTATGAAATAGTCATACCACTGTTAGTACAGCAGTCAGTTCTATGCTTATTCTTTAATCATGGATGTTTGGAAATTTTTCTATAGTTTGAATAATGGTATGTTAAACCATATTTTTATTTCGATATTCTAGGTGCCAGGAAGTTATAGCTAATACCAGACATGATTTATCACTCACCTTTATCATGTCACCTTCCAGCTGTACACTAAATCATCTCCACTGACTTAAGCTAACCTTCCAAATCTCAGCACAGCTTCAAATACAAATGTGTAAGTATACCCTTTTATATACATACATACATATATAAAAAAGTATATATATATACATTTATGTATAAATATATGCATGCATACATGTATACATTCTTTTTGTGTATCTATGTGCAAAAGTGTAACATAATACACACCAAAGTAATATTTAGTGTTTATTAAGGTTACCAAATGAAGCAAGAAAAATAAGGAAATTGAAATTTAGATAGATCTGCAATTGAAGGTTTGCCTTAAAGCAATCTCCTTTAAGAGTCTGATTGCTCAGTTTTTTTGCCCAGAGGAGAACTATCTCATCTGGTATGCTCGGTGCTTTCAGTGAATGACTGTTTCATATTTTGTATTTCTCTCAGGGCTTGTTTACTACATAATATTAAAATCTTGCTCTAACAATAGTTACTAACTTGTTCAGGAGCCATTCTGTGACACACATTATTAGACTGTTCAGACATCACTTGCTTTACTTTCACAGAGTATTTCCATAGTGAAAGGCTGGCATTATTCCATTTTAAAGTACTGAACTGAAGTATGATGATATTGATCCTAATGATTATCCACTAATTTTATCAGATCCACTTCACATTATCTCTTTGCTCACTTTGTAGAGTTCTGAGTATGTAGAGTGTGGCATTTCTCCTACTCAGCACATGCTGTGCCTCCTGCTGATCGATGTGCAACAATTAGCACTGAAAACTTCAGTAAATGAAGGTCCAAATCTCAAGCTTAAAGAAACCAAACATGTATGTCAAAATTAATTTCCATTTAAATATTTAATATTAAGTCATCTAATCTGAACTAGCTGTCTAAGCTTCTTCTTTCTCCAGTTAATGCAGTGACAGGCAGCTCAAGAGAGCCTTTTCCTCCATCAGTCAGAAAAGAGCTCTAGAACAGGATGAGGGGGCTACATCAAGAGAATTGTGGCCAGCAGGTTGAGGGAAGTGATTTTCCCCCTATATTCCACTCTCGTGAGACCTCAACCTGGAGTACTGTGTCCAGTTCTGGAACCCCTATTGCAAGAGGGATATGGATGTGCTGGAACGTGTCCAGAGAAGG
>JANIJG010012922.1:40735-53256 GCA_024611175.1 Megaceryle torquata | reverse complement strand
ATGGTAATTACATCACCATCACCACTGATGCTGTGGAGCAGGCACTGGGAGAGTCCCAGACTGGGCCCCACAGCAGATGGGAGCTGTGTTCAGGAGATGTATTCTGGTACACACTGATTCAGGATTCAGGACACACACTGATTCTGGTACACATTGATTCAGGAACACACTGACTGGGATTGAAGGTATAACAGACAGACTCCAAGGAAGGAACTGAAAGAGGACTTCAGCCAAGCTGAGCTAAGCTGGCAAAGCAGAGCAGTCCAAGAGGGGAGAGGGGCCTGAGAGCCCCCAGAGAGAGTGAGAAAGCAAGCAAGCAAGCTATAGACCCTCCAGACCCCTCTGCTTTATACCAAACATGACGTATATGGGCTGGAATACCTCATTGGTCAATTTGGGGTCACCTGCCCTGTCCTCTCCTCCCTGCAGGTGCAGCCTTTCACTTTCTGCACCCCCCAATGTGATACACAAGATCCAGCAGTGGCCTTGGTCTGCACACCAATGCTTGGTAGTAGCTCTAAACATGGGGTGTTATCACTGCCAGCAGCAGACACTGTCTGTGAGAACAGGCTACTAACTTCAGAAAGTACATTTAGTTAAAAAAAACGAGCTGAAAAGTAAAATCACTGAGCAGAACCAGCTCTGTTCTGACCCAAACTAGGACAGAGATCTATAGTTTTTTATCACAGCTTGATAGATTTACATACTATTGAGCACAATATTGAAAATGATTCATGCTTTTGTTGCTGATTAATTACTTATATCTTGTGTAGCCTATCTTAAGTGAGTTATTCAGAAATCTGCAGTTCATACTCTTTTTACAAGAATTATAAATTCAACATTTACTATGGAAGATTACTTTCCATCTTTAGTGTTCTGGGTGTAACTTATTTATCACTACATTTCCACCACATTCTCACAAAGTTTATTTCCACAGAGTATTGTAATCTCATTGTGGTCCTTTACTATTTTCAAGTTAGCAGTGACCATGCTTGGACTTAGATAGGTGTGCAAGACAAACACAATAGAGAACTATTGAATTAAAGACCTCTAGATTCATAAAGTAATTTAGGTTGAAAAAGATATGCAGATATGCAGAGATATCTAGTACAACCCAAGTCTTAAAGTAGACCAGGTTGCTCTGGACTGTCCTGTCCAGTCCTGAACACCTGCAAGTATGGAGGTTCCAAATCCATCTAGGCAACTTCTTCCAGTATTTGATTACTCCTACAGTTAAAATAAATATGAATACTGAATCAGAACTTCACATTTCAACTTGTGCCCATTGCTTTTCACCATGTTGATGTGTACCTCCAAGAGTAGGAATCTATCTCCCCTGTATCCTACAGACCTTCAGTGGTAGGCAGCAATAATATATTCCTTCTCTTTCCCATCTCTAGGTTGAGCAAATATAAGGTCTTAGCCTGTCCTTGTATGATGTGTGCTTCATCCTCCTAGGCTTGAGAGTCCTTCACTGTACCCATTCCAATATGTCAACATCTGTCTTGACAACGGAAACAGTTTTTTTCAAATAGGATAGTATTTCTGCTTTGATATAGAGTTATAAGAAAGGGAACATCAGGGAGAAAGACCTCAGTGTTTACAACTCTGGTAGAAGTCTCCTTAACAGGATGACAACAGTGTTGTGCCCAGACTTCAAGATCTATGCCTTTATTTGTCCTAAGCAGACAAGTGAGTTCCTTTTTTTTTTTTCTGTTGTTTGTTCCCCAATTCAGTCTGTTATATTTCCTTTCAGAATGTCATGAGTTGATTCTTACAAGCCAAAGATACTGACTTCTAGAAGAATTGAAGAGCATTCACATGTCCTCCTAGGAATCAAATCCTGTGGATGCTTGGAAATGCTACTTAATTATTATGGATAGCTGAAGCACATTCCATACAGATATTCAAAAATACTTAAATCTATATCATAGAATCATAGAATAGTAGGGCTTGGAAGGGACCTCTGGAAGTCATCAAGTCCAACCCCCCTGCCAGCCCAGGAAAAGCTAAGGCAGGCCACACAGGAACAGATCCAGGTGGGTCTTGAAAGTCTAGAGGAGACTCCACAACCTCTCTGGGCAGCCTGTTCCAGTGCTTCATCACCCTCACAGGAAAGACATTTTTCCTCATATTGAGGTAGAGCTTGCTGTGTTTCAGTTTGTGACCATTGCCTCTCATCCTATCACAAGACACCAATGAAAAGAGAGTGGGCCCTTCTACTTGATACCCGCCTTCTGGATATTTGTAAACATTAATGAGATCCCCTCTCAGTCTTCTCCAGACTAAACAGACCCAGGGCTCTCAGCCTTTCCTTATAAGAGAGATGTTCCAGTCCCTTCATCATTCTTATCACTGGATTCTCTTCATTGGACTCTCTCTAGTATTTCCCTGTCTCTCTTGAACTGGGGAGCCCAGAACTGAACATAACACTCCAGATGTGTTCTCACTAAGGCAGAATAGAGGGGTAGGAGAACCTCCCTCGACCTCCTGGACAAACTCTTCTTGATACACCCCAGGATACCATTGGCCTTCCTGACCACAAGGGCACATTGCTCTCCCAGGTATAATTTACTATCCACCAGAACTCCAAGGTCCTTCTCCATGGAGCTGCTTTCCAGCAGGTTAACCGCTAACCTGTATTAGTGCATGGGGTTATTCCTCCCCAGGTGTAGGACTCTATACTTAACCTTGTTGAACTTCATTAGGTTTACCTTTGACCAGCACTCTAGTCTGTCCATATCTCCAGATCATCAGCAAACTTGCTGAGGGTACACTATCCCTTCATACAGGTCATTGATAAAGATGTTGAATAAGACTGGACCCAGAACTGACCCCTGGGGAATACCACTAGCTACAGGCCTCCAACTAGACTCTGCACCACTGATCACAAGCCTCTGAGCTCTGTTGTTCAGCCAGTTCTCAACCCGTCTCACCATCCCCTCTTTTAACCCACACTTCCTGCACTTACCCATGAGGATGTTATGGGAGACAGTGTCAAAAGCCTTTCTGAAGTTATGGTAGATGACATCCACTGCCGTCCCTGCATCTACCCATTCAGTCACACCTTCATAGAAGGCAATATCAAATGCAATCTATTAAAAAAAAAAAAGACAAACAAAACAACAAAGCCATAAAAAAACCCCACAAAACAAACAAAATAAAACAAACCACAAAACAAAAATAACCCCCAAATCTAAACAAGAGAGACTCTTTAACAATGTAGAGACAAACAGAGAAAATAACACATGCTCTGTTTTCCATGTTTCTCTAAACATACCTGGATTTATGGATGCTTAGGATCTGTGGGATCCACTGGAGAATTTATCATCCTTACACAATGATTAGTGTGTCTTATGTTTCTCAGAACCTCTCTTCCTCTGCTGCTGTAATGTTACTCTCACTGTTAACCTAAACCTATACACACCCTGTAACCTGCACTTGTCTTTAAATTTTCCTTAACAATATCTTACTTACTTTGTTCCAGCTCCTGAAATTTCTAATCCACAAACTCCTCTGCATTTTCCAAGTTCATTTTCAGCAACTCAAACAGAATTTTCAAGACCTATAATATTCATCAACCTAGGCACAGAATGGTCTCCCCATCCCAGAGTAAAGGCCTGGCCATAAGTGCTAGCAATTGAGTCTTTTCCCTTTCCCTTTCCCTTTCCCTTTCCCTTTCCCTTTCCCTTTCCCTTTCCCTTTCCCTTTCCCTTTCCCTTTCCCCTTCCCTTTCCCTTTCCCTTTCCCTTTCTTTTTCCATTACTTTTTCCCTTTCCCTTTCCCTTTTCTCAGAATTCACACACACACACAAAATTTAAAAAAATTAAACCTTTTATTTTATGGAGAAAACTCAGAGAACTTTAGTCTTTTACTGTTTTTCCTAAATAGAATGTTCTTTTTCAGAGAAGATTGGATCCCACATGCCCATGCCTCCTCACTTGAGATGCCTATAAAGCATTTATTCCAAGAGAGGGTACTGGGCAGGATCATCTAAATGTGACAGGAAGAAAAGGGAGAAGGAATAGAATTTACTACCATACAACAAAGGAATCAGGTATTTTATCATTTAGGGGAAATTTTGTGCCCTAAGCTGGGAAGTGTGTCTACATCCCTCCTGTAACTTAAAGTTCCTTGTGAACTGTCATGCAATTTTACCTGAATGTTAACTGAGTCATTCTTGACTTTTACCAGCATTACCTTCAGTTTAGCCTTAGAGAAACTTGTGCATAGATTTTTCTTAGGAAACATAATTTCTTGATGCAGAAATTCCATAAGCCTGAATATATACACATACTAGCAGGAGACTAACTGGATATGACATGTCAAGTTGATATAATTGATCATTATCAGCCATTGCTACTCAGATAATCATGAAAGTCTAGGAGCTCTTCAAACTGAATATCTTGCTGTGAACAAGAGCTGATCTGTATTATAGTTATAAGTCCTTGTGCTTCAGATAATTGTCTCTGGGGTAAGAAAAGAGAAATATCCTCCTCTACAAGACCACAATACCATCCTCAATTTAACAGCTACTTAAAACGTACCATTGCTACAGTACTAGTAGAACTGTTGACAAAAGTAGAATTGGCTGTATGCAGTGAGTTCTACTTATTACACTAATCAGAACTGTCTCATTGTCACTTCGGTCTTTCTCATGTTTGTTGTTATGTATGCCTGTTATACCATTTTTTATTACTCTAGCTGTTTAAAAGATGGGTTTTTTTATGGCACACAGATACAGAATCCAGCAGAATGACTCCTGGCTGGGAACTACAAGACACTACTATGAAGCACTTAATAAAGACATCACTAACAATGACAAAAATCACAACTAAATCAACGAGTTATTATTTAACAATGAATAGTGTTAACAGTCATGTTATTATTATTACTACCACTACTACTTTTCTGTAGTTTGGATTGTTTTTCTCAGATTTCTGGAAATGAATAGGGACTTGGAGGCCCATATCTGTGCTTTGCCCAAATGTACTCTTTTTCTAGTAAAAAGTGCAAGGTTGGGATAGGCAATACACCAGATCTGTTACTGTTGAAAACTGCCAATACTTACTTCCAGGTCAACAGAGTGACGCAAAGTCTAGAAGAATAATTTTTTAGGTTCCTACCTGAGATATTTTGTCCATGATTGATGATTTGCTGTTGTGGCTAAGATTAGCCTTGTAAGGAAAAGAGTAAAAATGTGGCTAAGCCTAAAGAATAGATGCCTTCAAAGTGACTAGAAACACACCCAGGGATTAGGATACTGTACTGCCCCATAAAAGGGATGAACTAAAAAAGGAATCTGTTTTGCAGAGGGGGCCTGCTTAAGCTCATCTTCAGGAAATGT
Source organism: Megaceryle torquata (assembly GCA_024611175.1). Taxonomy (NCBI): domain Eukaryota; kingdom Metazoa; phylum Chordata; class Aves; order Coraciiformes; family Cerylidae; genus Megaceryle; species Megaceryle torquata. The sequence continues at coordinate 47,909 of JANIJG010012922.1, read as the reverse complement.
CAAAGTGAAAGAGAGGATGAGTTACATGCTTAATTCCAGAAGAGAAGGATATGTTTCCCTCTGCTTTGGATCTGCAGCTAGAAACTCTTTCCTAGACTTGAGCATCCTACCTACTCTGTTTTTTTTTCTTCTAAAGCAATAGCAATGCTGCTTTTCCTTCAGTACACATTCAGCTATTGGAATACTGTGGAGTGTGAACAGGTCAGGCTTAATTGTCTAACCTAATTAATCAATTCAAACCTGTGCCTATACCAGTGCACAAAGTCCTGGCCTCTAGGGGAAGGCTTTTTGCTTTTCAAGAGAGGAAGTCTTCATTCATTCCTTTTGAAGTGTTTCTACTCTGCAAAAGAATTAAATTTGGAGGAAATAAAATAAGGCTGAAAACAACCTATGGTCTGTATTCTGTCACTTCCTTGGTACACTGAAGTTCACACCAGTATTGTAACCTCCACTTAAAAATTTGTAAAAAACTGAACACTGATGTCAGAATAATTTAAAGCTCTCTTTTCTGAATTTCTGCGGCAGTTTCTTCTCACTGTTTTGGGAGGACAAGGGTCCTTGCATAGGATTTCCAATGACATACCCTAAGAAATGCCCCATTTATGCATTACAGAAGTTTGGCTTAACACCAGAGTGAGATGGACCCTGAAATACTCAACAGTATCCCAGTTTGTTTAGTGTTGTACAGGTATAGCCACTGAAATCTAAACATTTGGACCAAGACTCACAGGGGTTTTTAAGGTTCTGAATCTGAAGCACTCACCATTTCTACTACTCTCAGTTAATTAAAAGCTGTGAGGATAAATCCCTTTAGGGATCAGCTTTCTAGCAGCTACAGAATTTTACAAGCTTAGGCACTGGCTGAGTAAGGTCTTGTAAATGCTACTGGCACCTAAATTTTAGAAGCCTTTAGGTGCTTGAAGTAAAGAGATTAATTCAGTCTTGTCAATCTAGCTCCTTCTGTCTATCTTTAATCTCATTTCATCCTGTCAGAGCTGAAGTTTCCTCAAGGATAGATTTACCTTTGTGTTCAGTCTATATTTGCTGGTAATTGTTATTTGGTGTTTGAGGACATAGAATGGCTACTGACAGTTGTGCTATTTATGTTGACTAAGATTCTTTTAGCAACATACTTTGAAAAATATTTTTGTTTTATTAACTACTATATTATCTTTATTCTTTGTTAATGTGGTTTTGTTATCAGACAAATATTATTTAATATTTATTATTAAATTCTTTGGTTAAATTACCAAATTTAAAGTCTGCATACTAAAAGAACTGTATATTAGCTATAACAGATTTAGACTTGTGTAAGGTATTTGGTTTAGAACTTCATGACAACTTGACTAAAAAATAAGCACTATACAGTGTCATCCAGGTACATGCTAAGTAGATTATGAAATAGTCTGCTGACATATTTCAAAGAGTATTTGTGCATGAGCAATTATTATGAAATAGAGGTAGTCTTAGTGGAGGTACACATTAATTCATACATGTAATACTTTCACCTGTACACAGCTGTGAAACTACAGTTCACAACATCTGTGGCTGACACACAGACTGTAGAGTGGCACACTAATAAGGACAAATCAGTCATATAGAGGAAGTGAAGCTTCTCACAAGCCAGCCCATCTCATGGTAAAAGTGAATGCAAAATATGTACTGAAGAACTAGGAATGATGGCCATGCCTGCAGTAAGACATTGGAAGACAAGACTTTTAAAAACTACAAATTAGTACCTGAACATGAACCTCCATGCAACACAGTGGCTGGAAAAGCTCAAGTTTGGACTCAGATTTGAGGAATTGTTTTCTCACTGTATGATGCATCGCTTGGACTTATTTGAGAAAACTGCATATTTATGGTTCTCTTGTAACTGCTGAGATTGATCTCATAGAATATAGACATGGTTCTATTTCTTCTTATAAAAAAAGAAAAAAAAAAAGATACTGGGAAATCTGAAAGCATAAAGATACTACAGTTATTCAAAAGCTGAAGAAAAGGCCTTACCAAGACACTTAAAGGAGTCAATGTATCTTACTTAAAAAAAAGATTTAAAGGTGACTTTATTGTAGTTTGTAAGTATCTTCCCAGAGAGAAAATAGTTGGGTTTAATGAATTCTTTAATCTACTAGAGAAAGACATAATAAATCCCCTTAATATATATGGCAATCTCTTCATCTACCAGTGAAACACATATACTACTGAATGAGAGTGTGAGAGTTAGCAGTGTTCAAGAGCAATAGTGAATAATTAAGGGTCAAAATAAAGCAGGATGTTATGGGCAATTAAAACTATAGGAATAATTTTACTAGAGAGGATATATTTTTTCCAAATGGATTTTCTCAGAACACAAGGCCACAAATTCATATTCTTCATAAAGTCACTTTATAAAGTATCACGGATTCTTTAATGACCAAAGTGGTCAGTACTTCCATTTTCTGCACCACCTAAAGTGTGTTCTTGCAAGTAAGGTGTATGAAGAGTCACAATGAGAAAAAAAAAACAGTATCTTTTTCTCACATGGGTTTCTCTCAAGTTGTGCTCAGCTCCCAAGGCACCCATATTCTGTTCACACAACTGTGTAGCCACATCAGTAATGACTTCTCATGGCTGTGACAGGTTTTGCACAGAGGAAACTATTCCCAGTGGTACATTGCATCTCATTGTATATGAACAGCATGTCATCACATGCTCTTGGGGTGTGAAAAAAATATGAGTAGCTGCTCATATCTGTCATTTGCTGGAACAGAGACTAAGCTGACAACTGATATAGTGGCTTGTGTTAATTTGACAATGTTCACTTGAGACTGAGACCAGAGCGTTTATCTGTTATCTAAGCCAAACTCCTGTCATAGAGATGAACAGGTAGGGCATTCATTGTTTTTGTGTCACTTTGTCCTCTAAGCATTGCAAGGACAAAAGAGCAGGTACTGTTTTATATCCATTTGCTGCCTCAAGCAATGTGTTGAGTTTGGCTCCAATTGCCTGGGAAGCAGAGACTTTCCTTTCCTAATAGAAAATCATTTTGTGACGAAGTTGAGAAAGTGACCAAAATATCTCAATGTCTACACACAGTAATTGCTATCACTGAATTAAAGCGCAGTCTCTGGGGGAGAGGAGAATGTGGAGCAAACGTCTTTGCAAGCAAAATCATAAGATGGAGAGCAGAAAAGCAAAGTTTATAGAGAGACAGAATAAAAAGGGAGACCTAGACACTGTCAAAGAAGGCCTTTAGGTGTGTCTCAGACTGATGTGGGTGTGATGCCCCCCTATTCTGAGCTCCAAATTCTAGCAAAAGAATGGTACTATAAACTAATTCTTTCTCCTGATCTTTCCTACAGAAAAAGTAGGCAGAAGCCTTGGTTTAAGATGGGCCTTGGTTTCTTCCACTGCCCATGACAGAATTTGGTGAAATACATCCTTGGTACAATCTGAGTAGCTTCTCAATCAAAGTGTCAGTGGAATGTTCATGTTGGAGATAGTAAATGTTTAAAGCATGTTATTGTTTCCTTACTCTGCACTTTCTTTCTTGATCATTGTAATTCAGTAATATAAAACAAATGTACTTCCACCTTGAAGAAAGAGACTGCTGGCCAAATCCAAGTGTTTTTAATGCTTGGAGAAAACCAGTCCCAAGTCAGGGTTAATACTGTTCTCTTGCCATGCTAATCAACCCAAAGAGGAATCTATCAAGAGTCCGTGGGACTCTCACCATCTTGCAAGGGTCCCTTTGGTTTCCGGCTAAACCTAGCTATTCCTAGGAAAAGCGATATCTAATTACAAGGACCAGAAGGGGATTATTCCAGAAGATGACTTGTGCCTCAAAAATGAAATTAAGAAAAGCAGCTTTTCTTATCGCTTGCAAATCCTCATGTTTTTCAGTGTCATCTTCTTTTATCTCTACTCCTAGAAAGTAGGCTGGAACATTAGAATGGGAAGGAAATTGTTGTATTGGTATATCATTTAATCAGTTTCTTCACATAAGATGCCTTCTTCTTTCTTCCATCCATGTTCAAGCAAAGGTGAACATTATCCAGTGCTCACAAGGGAATGGGCCTCTCACAGCTACTTCTGCTTATCTACTGTGACACAAGGGGATTCAGGAAACTGAAATTTGCTTTGACTGCCTTAGAGTATTTATTCATTTCATGTTACAATGCTATAATATCTGTAAAGTTCAAGAAGATTTGTAAAACTCTTTTCTCAGGCATTATTTTTCAAAACCTTTGTGAATGTTTCTTCAGCTGCCATGTGTTTTTCAAAGATATGAGCATTCAAAACCCACTGGACAGTTCAGCTTAAGAACTAGAGATCATAGAAACCATCTGATTTATTTTGAGTAGCTAGGATAAAGCAATTTCAAAATATGGGTGTTATATTTTACTGGTATGAAACCAGCTGTTACAGCTTATCCCTTCTTTATTTTTAATTCTTTTAGTAATAAAATTAATTATGTACACATTAAATGGGAAAATGTAGTCTAAAATTTCTGTCTGAGACCTAATAAAACTATGTGTCATTCTGCACTCTGAAACCACTACACTCCATGGGGGTAAAAAACCAAAACAAACCAAACCCAAACCCAAACAAAAACAAACAAACATAAAACAAACAAACATAAAACAAACAAACAAACAGCCAACAGAGTAGGATCATTTTAGAGAGCTTTTAAAAATGTCATTGTTGCTAGTTTTTCTATCCTACTTTAAAAGCCTCATTTACCAAATGTATACAGAGCACAGAGTAAAAGGAGCCAAATGAGGCTCTAAAGTTACCTCAGTGCTCTTCTATGTTTAAAATGTCATATTTTTAAAATCTGTAAGCCTTTCTGAGAGTCAAGCTGATCTTTCTGGGAAATGAAGATGGTCCCTTTTGTGGTATTGTGGAGTTCCTACTGCAGAGTTCCAAGAAAACAAACATTATTGTTGTGATGAGCTTTACGTATTGAAAAGCAGTTACTGAGTCAATATGGAATCCTGTTAGATCCTGTGTTTATGACAATTTTAATTTAAAAAAAAAATTCTAGCAGTGATTTATTGTTATAAGGCTTAAACTTTACATGGACAGTGAGACAAACCCATAATTTAAGATGGAGCAACAAAACTGGAAAGAACTGAGAATTGTGATAATATGACTATAAGCAAAAGGAGTGCAGTGCTGTGCACAATGGAATGATTTTGGGAAAAAGCTTGGGTTTTTTTGGTTCGTTGTGTGGGGTGGTTTGTTGTGTTTTGGGTTTTTTTGTTTTGGTATGGCTTGGCTTGTTTTTTTTAATATCATATACATTATTCAAGATTATGGAAAAACCTCTTTCAATTGCAGCTGATCAGCTATACAAACATTAGTAGTCAGTAATTTCTTCTGGGCACAGCAGCTGATAAGAAACCACTTCAGAAATGCTGTCCCTTTTATGAGCTCTTTGTGGTGGTGGGAAGGGAAGCTGAGTGACAGGAGAAGACATTGGGGCACAGTGGTGCACAATGAAGCTGGACTGATATTAGGTGCTCCAGCAGAGTATGGGACTGGGCAGGCTAGGATCTAGGACCTAAGGACAGAAAAGGGAGTTAACAGTAACCAAGGAGATGTCAACTATTTGATGTAGTCTCTCTGAGTGCTGACACTCAGTGGTAGGACAGTCATGGGCATCAGCCCCTCTGATCTGTTTCAGCAAACTACTACATTTCACATTGACTGTTGTCTAGGAAGCTGTAAACATGGGACTTTTCTGTATACAAATTAATAAAAGTGTGATGTTTAATAAATTTGTGACTGAAATCAATAAAGGAGTGATCAAATCAGAACAGGATAAGGTTGTCATATATAAATACTACAGAAAAAGAGGTAGCACTTTGTTTTTCTGATAGAAAGATAAGGCAAAAGTGACATGTTGTGGAGCAATAGTTGTGTTTACAGTCATGCCAATGAGACAAACTCCCTGGGGGAACCATTTTGGTTTAAAAACTCTCCTGAATATCTTCCTGCATATATCAAAGCAAACAATTAGGCATGTTTTCTTCTGACTTTTCTGATACCAGCTCTCTGTATGGTTTCTGAAACTTCTGCAGCACTTTCTGTTATACTTTTAATACCTTGCAGAATATGCCTAGATTACCATGAAGGTAATAGATTCATAGGTTCATAGATTATCACCTTTTGTGACAGTCTGTCTCTTGTTTCTGTCCAAATACTTTTAAATCATCCTTGATGTGAGCCAGGTTAAATGCAAGTAGAAGTTGTTAATTAGGACATACAAAGTAGGCAATAGAGTTATAAATATATTTATGAAATAATAGTGTGGAAACTAAAGAAGAAAATTACTTAATTTGTGCTAGGATTAAACAGAAAAGACCTCTGGGCTTTTTTCTGTCGCTGTTGCCTTCCCTGACACCTGCTTGTAGGTGTTACTCTTCAGGCCATGATCATCACAGAACATTACATTGATGGAGCTTTGAGCAACCTGGTCTAGTGGAAGGTGTCCTTGCCCATAATAGGGTGGTTGGAACTAAAGTCCCTTCCAACCCACACCATTCTATGATTCTGTGATTCTAAGATTTCAGTGCCCAATAACTGAATTTAAAAAAATAATCCACAAACCCCTTGCAAACTTGATTTTTAAAAAGCTCCGGAAATTTTACACACCTGTAAAACCTTAATACTGTGGTTGGAATAAGTGTGGGTAAGCACTCTGAATTTAGTAACTGCTGCAATGAGGGTTGCCTGAATAAGAAGGCAGAATATGAAGGAGGAAAGTTGTTCTCCAAGCTGTACACTGCTAGGAAGAGATGCATTTTATGTCTTTGTCAAAATTCCTGCATAATAAACAAATCAATACAGCCACAAAGGAAATCTGCAACTCTGATTCATCTTCCTTAAATTTAGATGTCTAAAGTGTCTTTAGTCAATGGAGAAAGACAGGCATTTCTAGACAGTGATTCTTCAAATTCCTTTTATGATGACTTTAAATGGCATGAATCACCCTCTGGAAGTTTGCATCACTCCTGACTACAGCAGATTAATTTAGACCTAACACCTAACTTTTAGAATCATAGAATTGTCAGGGTTGGAAGGGACATTAAAGATCATCTAGTTCCAACGCCCCTGCCAATGGCAGGGACACCTCCCACTAGAGCAGGTTGCTCAGAGCCCCATCCAGCCTGGTCTTAAAAACTTC
>JANIJG010012922.1:15014-40635 GCA_024611175.1 Megaceryle torquata | reverse complement strand
GGGGGGTTGGGTTTGATACTGGGTTTATATATATTTGTACATATTCTATTTTTATTATTATTTTCCTTTTCATTAAAGCTGTTGGAGTTTCCTTTTACAATCACTAAATCTTTCTCCCTTATTCTCTTTCTCTTCCCCTTTGGGGAGGGAGGGGGGTTAACAGAAAGCATCTGTTATAGGTCTAAGGTGCCCTGACCCTAAACCGTGACAATCACTAAAGAAAGAATAAAAGTTAAAGAAACCTTATAAAGAGAAAATGTTTCTCTCAATCTTGTCCATTTCTAGAGTTTTTACCCCCCCTTTTTTACTCCATTCAGAGGAATAGTTGCTATCACTGTGGGGTTATTTTGTTTTCAATTTTTGTTTAATTTTTTTCAAGGGATGCATGAGATGGGACACCTTTTGTATATCTCTTAATTTCTGATGTACATTTAATATACACCAAATCTTTAACTATGAGCTGAGTTGTGAATGATGCATCATCCCGAGAGAAGTAACAAACAACCCCCAAAACATTCTTCTTATAGACAGTTTCTCTGGTATTCTCCTCTCTGAACAGGAATAACCTTCATTAGCATCCTGGAAGATTCAGCTCTGATGGCTACTAGGTAAGGTAAGTTATGCCCATGAATATACTTGGTTGCTACATCCTTCAGTGAACATGTGCAGTCCATACTGTTGCCAAATACTGCTTAGGTTTGTTAAGTTCATGCAAGGACAGAGATTTATCCCATTTGACATGTAGGCACAAATCTGCTTTAATGCAGAGACCAGCACAATTTTTGGGAAAAGGAAGATTGCAACTGTAGACAGGTTTCTTTCCAGGTCCACTCAAAATTATTTTCAAACTTCTTCAAGTTAGGTCTCTAAAAAAGTTCTTTTTCAGGACAATAAAACATCCAGCCTTTTGCCTCAGGAAAAAGACTAGTGTCTGATGAAGTTGTGTAAGAAATGCGTATATTTCTCTCTGATAGATAACACGCCAAAAAAGCCAACATAGATAACTAATGGCTGATTGGATTGGTGCATTCCCATTTGAGGAAGTGCTTTTCCTGGCTACTGCAGGAGGTGAGCTACCCATGTAGATAAATCAATGACATAATTGATTTGGCAAATCTCATTTTCCAGTCAGTCAACTCTTTATGGTGTTTTGGCCTAAATTCTGAGAAAACCTCTGTCATTAAAATACTGAAATGTTTCCACCAAAAAGCCACCGAGATGTTTATTTTCATAAAATACTGTGACTTTTTCAAAATTAGCTTGTCTGTCTTTAGGAAAGGTACTCTAAAATTGTATCTGAAAGAAGATAAACTAAAAGCAGATTTGATCTTCCATTACACATGGGTACACCATCTGTATGGAAAGTACAATATATACACATAAACACAGATGATGGTTGTGTTAAAATGCAGTCTTTTATTTTTCCTGTTTTGGCCTAGTGTTCCTGTTTTATGGCCTGTTCATGTAATTTGGAAATGCCACAACCCCAGGTGTAAGTCTGAAGGCAAGATCCAATTGTTGATATCTGTTGGGGAACAGAGCGGCAATCCTGAGAATTTCAGATAGACAGATGTCTCTCTGAGGGAAGGAGTGTACTGCCAGCACACGTTCACACACATATATACACACTCAGATCCCTGTAGCATTATATATCATCTGCATGCACTTTGGACCATGATGGCTTGGAAAATAAGACTGCATTGTAAAGCTGAGGTGATAACAACATTTGTATTCCTTGTTCACAATGGATGGACAAGAAAGCCTTGTACAGTATTAGGATGAGAGGGCTGCCAAGTATTTGAGCCAGCAATCCTAAACAAAAGCTGACTCATTGAAAAGTTTCTTGTGAAAGGTAGTCAGAAGAGTTAAGAGTGGCCAAGGAGTATGCCTCCATATGGCTCAGGACTGCAATCAAGAGCAAGAGGCAAAACCAACAGCTGTTGGGGCTGAGGTCCCCAGAACAGCAGCCTCAGACAGAAAGTTTGATGCTCTTTGCTCATCAGTGCTTCAGATCATATCACTAATAGACTCCCAAGAAACAGCAGATGACTGTGCCAAACATTTGGATTTCTGGGAGGTTGGGTAACAAACTGTGAGTGGTGAATAGCCCAGGAAGGAGAGGGGCACTCTGCCAACATACTGACAGCTGTAGGAAGAGAACAGTATGATAATGAACAAAGCTCAGGAGTGATGATATTCTTCTCTTTCAGTTGTTTAGGATTTCCAAATTGCCTTAATAAGATTCTCCAGTCCTCCCCCACTCCACAAATCTCTAACTCTTCAGCTCCTAAATCTAAAGACATGACATCACTTGGGGATGTCCTGTTCGTTTTGGAGTGTCCAGATGACACAAGCCTTCTGGTGGAGGTTCCAGGTGGTGGCATTTAACTATTTTTAAAAAGTAGCTGGGGGAGTTGATACTTGTCCTTTTTCATGCCTGTCAGAAAGGTCATAACATGTCATTTGAAATTCCCATAGAAAACATAGTGTGCAACAAAAAAATTAGTTTTACCAAAATTCTATATGTAAATTTAGCTCTATGACACTATGGCTGTGTTCTGATGAGCTTCAATAAGCAGGACAGGGCTTTCTTTTCATCCAAACACTCAGGTTCCAGGGAATGCAAAATCTAACTTTGTAAGATCAGTGGTGAGCTTGCTAAAATTAAAAGTGTGGATTTATTAGTGAGATTAAACCAAAGTCATAGAATAGCAGAGACAGGTTCTCAAGGATAAAATTAACATTAGCAACAATCAATCAAGCTCCAAGCCATGTGCTGAGATCAAATGGTTCTGTAAAATTCTGCTCTATGCCAGAAAAAAAGTAGCAGCCCAATGTATTGCATTTAAGAAATATATTTTTGTGTGGCACAGAATGACATCAAATTACACCTGTCAGGAGACTGAGATTCTGATATAACTTAAATCATGATTTCCAAATGGCCAAGTTCTGAGCTGCGAGGAACACCTGCCAACATTACTAATAGCGAGGACAAAAAGCTTTTGGTAGCAAGTCCCTTGAGAAGGAGATAATAATATATGTGCCCTGTTCAATAAGCTCTTAGCCTGAGGTGTTTCCAGTATGCAAAGAAAAGAAAGCTTACTTTTAATTTTTTATGCTGTCCCCCTTTATCTTGATACATTTGTTCCATTTTCCTCAAAGAGGTTCTCAATTAGTGTAACAGAAATTTTCTTTTCTAAAACCAAATCCAGTTCTCTATGGAAACCTTTGATGGGAGTTTCCATATGAAGAGAAATTAACGAAGTGAGGGCTAATTATTAAGGAAAGAATAAGCACAATGTATGACAAAATCAGCATGTATAATAGTTCCGACTGTGGACAAGGTCAATAAGGCTCTCTTGATTATCTTTTACCAAAGCAAAAGAAGAAAACACTACATAAATTAAAATCAAACAAATTTGATTGTATATACATACAATTTTTCTTTATTTTTATTTTTTAAATCTTACTTATACAATACATGGCTACAAGAATTCACTTGTACAGTAAGGAAAGTTTGGTGTGGAAATAAAACAATACAATATCAGAACAGTATGTCCTTGTGTGCAAAATGGCAATCTTGTAAACAGAGAGGTCGACAAGCAAAGGTAATCATGGGTTAGAATTTGCAGGACTGCAGAGATCAACCAGATCCACAGCCTTTCTCTTTCTCCTTTGTGCTTTCTATTCCAAATATTACCCATTATTGATGTATTTTTAGTGACAGAAAAAAAATTGACTGCAATGATGAGGTCACAGCAAGCTGCAGCTTCACTAGCAGCCTTTCACACGATGTTGCTGCTGCTTCAAATCAGAGGAGCCATCTTTAAGTTTTAGCTAAACCTGGCCACTTCTTTGGATGTAGTTAAAGGATTTGTGCCACTGCCACACAGCAAACAGCCAAATAAGCATCTGTCGTGAGAACAAAGAGCTGTCAGTCTTCTTCACATGATGCCGTGGCTTCTCATCATGTGATGGAAAGTGTGCAAGCATTGAATCAGCACCTGTTTGCATACAGCAGTATAGGACATGATGAGTCAGAGATGAAACACAAGAGTCCATCCGTACCCACTAAGCCAATATTTGACAGGAAGGTGAAGATGTACAATCAAGTGGTGTTTGCAATCTCTTAAAGAGAATTGAAGTGTCATGTAAAAAATGTTTTCTTCTCATGTTGACCATTGACTATGAGAAATCCCCTGGTTTACTTCCACAGAGTATGGCTTTTGTTTTCTCTGAACCCTGAAGGCCTTTTTCACCTTGCCTATATAGACAAATTGTTTGGCATGGCACTTTTTATTTTTATTTTTTCAGGGGTGGGGGAAGGAGAGGAGGAACCCACAGAGAATGGGATTACAGACATCCCATTCCAAAACAGGATTGAGGAAGGATCATAGAAATTCACTGGTATAGCAATAGTGGCAAAAATATACTGTTATAGATCTGCTATTATAGCTTTCTTTGAAGACCCTATACCAGAAAAAGGGTTATACCCTTCTACCTATAATGCTGTTACAAAATTACTGCTCTACTGTAACTGTAGCTGTGGATATAACTTCTAACATACCTCTGGATCCTGGAGGTGTTTTTTCTGAAAGACAAAAGCACCTCACTAAGGATAACATGCTGACTGATGGCACAGGTCTTACACAACAAATTTATCTGATGGATTTAACCCAGTAGTTTAATTATAACTTGCTATTGGTTAATGTTGTGTAGCTCCACTTGTGCAGCTATTGCTTACTCAATTGGTATTAAGTAAATTAATTGGTAATTTTTTTTCTACACAGTTGTCAAGGTAATATCTGAGTTAAAAAAGTATCAAACATGTGACTATGACATTAAAAAAAATTAATTATATGTGCAGTTCTTATGCTTCACAGTTTATGCTAAATAAATATTTACCATCCCATTAGATTAAGTTCTTGTTATACATGGTCCCCTTGCTATGTAATTGGTACAGAAAATGCTAAATAGGCAGACTCAAATAGCAGCCATCTCTTAGGACAAAGGTTTTTCAACTGTGACTATACATACAGGAGTAGATGAGATAGACATCAACAATTTGTATCGGCTCTATGTATATGTGTTAAGGTGGGTAAAAGGATGAGGCTGTGTACTACTGTATTCTGGTGATAACTTTACAAAACAAGAAAAAATTGAGAAGTAATAATAATAGCATTAAATGTGGGGTTTATGTGAGAAAAATATTACAAATGTTGCTGAAATAAATAATTTTTCTGCAAATGATTTTAGTGGCCATTTTGGGCTACATGTCTTAGCAGAAGCATAAGGATCCTTGTATTGTAATACCAAATCAGATATTATAATTTGTATTATGTAGTCATGTCTTCTTGGATTCTTTCTCAGTATTTCTGATAGAACCTTGTTACATAATCTTATTCTTCCAGTGTTTCAAAATCTCATAAAATATAGGCTAAACTGAATGACATCTGTGTTTCATTCATTTGTTCTTATGCTAACATTGCTCTTTACCATAAAATGTTACATTGCTCATTTTAGGCAATAGCTTTTTTTGTTTTAACTCCTCTCTCTACTGCTTATTCCCCTGATGTATTTCTGGAAAACAGTGATAGCCCCACTCAGTCTTGGTTTTGCTACCTTCTCCCTAATAGGCTGAAAAAGCTAATTTATTTGTTATTTTTTCTTTTAGTCACACAAAATAAGTTCTACATCTTTCTGGTCATTTTAAAGGACCTTTTCTCATCCCTTTTGAATCAACTTTACTGAGCTTTGGTGACTACATGTAGGATTTCAGAGTAAATCTCACCAACATCAATAGCATTAATACTTCCATAGGTGACTACAGTTTGTGTCAGCCAAAGCAAGGGGTCAAAGGATGTGATTTGAACCTTATTACTGTAAGAATGCCCCACATAGGCAAAGTTGATGGCTTTGATCTTAAGCAGCAATAAAAAGATACTGCAGTCATTTGAACAGCTTTTGTTACTATGTCTTTAAAGAATTTCTGTGCATAACTGTGAAATTTAGATCTATAATTAACCTTTTTTTCCTCTTCAGGTATGTATATGCTTATGAGTTTTGTGAGTAAGCAGTGTGTGTTTACTAGCCTAGATTTATCAGACAGAAAAGCCTGTTCCATTCATTCACTGCCTCCAAAGATTACTTTTCTCTCTGTTTTCCTTCTTATCTTAGTTCCTTTCAGTGATGATTGATTTCCATCTTCTTCCCATTGTCTACCAAGTATACTCATACTGTATTTGCTTCTCCATTTCTACCAGCCGAGAAAAAGTGAAACCAAAAGGAGATGAGAGAACTGTCTGGCAGGTGATGTGCCCAGTAGTAAGGATAAGGAAGAAAACTTGGGTAAGAAAAAGTGATGAAAGTGAAAACATTTTTACTCCTTTCTCCCTAAAAAACACAATGTTGCACTCTCCTCAGGTTTTTACAGTGGCTGTCTTTTCTGAGGTCCTTAAGGGTTTGTTCTAACCCTTGAATAGAGTTGATGTAGGTATCCTGAAATAACAGGACACCAATGTGAAATAGCAACAGCAGTCACTGTAATTATTATCAGGGTTAGTTAATTAGGATTTATTAATTAGTATATTAGGGTTAGTGCTCTGATTATTATTTTTTCATTGCTTGCAACATTACATAGTTCTGGTCTGTGTCTGTTGTTCACCATTCTGTATTTTCTCTCTCCTTTTCTCCTTGAATACAGTATCTTCTCTCATGCATTAAATTTTGCTGCACCACTGCACTTAACACAGCCTCTTGTTGCCAGGTAATCTATCCCAGATAATTCAGCTGACTTTTTCATTAGTGCAGTTTCTCCCTGGTCTTGACCATTGACTGTGTAGTGAAAGCTGTTCACAGGGTGTAAGCTCTTTTCAGCAGGTATCCTAAACTTGTCCAAGCTCTGTAAAAGCCATTGTTCCCAGAATCTTGCTAACATAGCTGCAGTTATATTACACAATGGGTAAACATGATTTTCCTATTCCATTTCTACCACAGGAGGAGTGACTGTAAATACATTTAAGGGAACAACAACTCTGCACAGTGGTTTTTTGGTTTTAGCTGAATCCCTCAGATTGATGGCAGCCAAATCAAATGCAAGTATTTGTTCTTTCCCTATCAGTACTCCAGGACTGCTAATAGAATTTCACTTGGGAATACCACTCTAACAGTTTGTTTCCTCATTTTCTGCCTATCCCCTGTAGGTATCCCTTTGCAGTCAGAGGCAAGCACTAGGAATAATTTTCCCTACAGGAAAAATGGAAGGAAATACATTTCCAGGCATGACACTGTAGTATTTTCAGTGGGAAAGAAAACTTAAAAAGAATTGCCAGTAATTAAACATGGGGCCTGGAGAAAAACAAGACTTGTGATCATTACCTTTATCTTTAATTAGTCCTGGAGAGTCTTTTTGTCAAAATTGCTAGTGGTTATATTTCTTTTCCTGATATTACAAAATATCTTCTAATGTATTTGGTTTTGAATAGTATTTTTACTGTATTGTCTTTTCAGTAAATTAATAGAGTTTCTCTAATTCAGAATTATTGTTTCTTTCTTATTCCAGTCAAACTTATTGTTTCATAGTGAATTCATTATTCTGAGCCACTTCTAGACAGCTAAATATAAAGGGAATGCATCCCTACCACACCTGACGTATTATTTTTAGATTATAGTCATATACATCAAGTGACTTGCCAAAGGTCACACAGTTTGCAGAAGGGCTGTATCTCTTGAGTCATGATCCAGTGATTTTAATAGAAGTAACATACTTCCTCCTACAAGTTCTGGCACAGCCTGTTATTGGCAGGAAGATGAAGAACTGAGGAATGTTGACTGTGGACATCAAGGAAATAACTTTTTTAATTAGACAAGTTAGCTATGACTCTTAAGAGTTCGTTAGTGAAATGCATGAAGTGAAATTGTAACCTAACCAAGGTACAGAAAAGCTATTTTTATTTCAGTGAAATAACATTAAAAATTAATGAAAGTTATAATTATTTGATATGGGAGGTAGTCACATTTTCCAAAATAAATGCAATTTTAGCTGACACTGATATTGACAAATTTAAATTCAGGAGGATTAATTTTAGAAAAAGAGAAGGGAATGTAGTTTAAAAATATAATACCTTTAGTAAATTGAACTATGCAGTTGCTACTGGTGACTTTGATAATTGCATGCTATACCATTCTTGAATCTGCAGTAACAAGCTTGTTCACTTAACACCCTGATTTTCCTGTAGTTATGGCTCTCAAATGATAAAAAATATAATGCATTGTTTCCTTTTAAAAGTAACATCTAAATGAAAAGGTCATTAGATAGTTTGAAGAGGTATAGGCTGAGCATTTAATTGATTTTGCTATTTATAGTTCTCTTTCTCCTGAATAAATCTGATGTTTTCTTTGTCTGGTTATGTGATTAGATTTAAAAGTGGATTAGTGAAGCTAATTCTGCTATAAAAAGCTATTTTTTTGAAAGCCACAGTGCATTTTTGCTTCCTTTATTACTCAGTTTCCACTAAACTGAAAATCGAGACCTTTAAGGCAGAGAACCCTGTGTACCCCAACTTCACTTTAGCTGAAAGAAGTATATAATGAATTCTAAGAACTGTAGCTAGAAGGAATGTATATGCTTTCATGCCAATGACCCTACTTCCTAAACTGTACCTAAGGCTCCACCAATCCTTTGCCTCCCTTTTTACATCCACTTTACTTTCTACAGGTCCTGTGAAATGCATAAAAGTTTGCAGAAGCCAACATATGTATTCCATTAGGACTGCAGCTAGAGCTCAGTGGGGCAGAAGAAGAGCAGGCAAGGGAGAACATAGTTTTTACTTTCATATCATAAGATGATTTGATTCCTTTGAACTTAAATTTTCAGAAGGCATCAGACCTTCTTAATTAGGAAAGTATTGTATGCCTCAGTAGCTGGTAGCTGAAGGTAGACTAATTAAAACTATACAAAGGACCCATTTGTCTAGAAATGAAGGCAATTAACCATTAGAATGATTTAATTTAAAGCATGTAAGTTATGATAGGCTCTTCATTTCTAGAAGAATTTGAACTGAGGCTCTCTTTCAGAAGATATACTCTCCAGCACTACTGGAGGTTGCTGTCTTGGTTCAGAAACTAGAGTGAAATGCTATGGTCTTGACACATGATCAGCAGGACAAAATAATGTGCCCCTAAAACTACAAAACTATTAAATTTTAGGATTGGCTCAATATGGAAGAATTTTCTTAAAGGCACCTCTCATAAAATATGGTGTGGAGGGCAAATATTTGTTATCGTCATCAAATTCTGGTATTGCAAATCACATTCAGTGTGGTAAAAGCAGTCTACTCGCACCAGAAGAGACCATCACATGAAGCTATTCAATTTCTGCAAACAATGTCATCCAGATCTACTGTGGCTGCATAGGTATGCCCACTGTTCATCCAGCACCCCAGAGTTGTTCTGAACTCAGGCAAACAGCACACTTCATCATCTGAAAATCTTTTACCTAAAGATCCTTCATTATACAAGTACTTGAATGTAGAATTAAGATCTCTTCATATAAAGTAAAAAATTTCCTTGTTACTAAGCATGTTATAACAACGTTTTTAGTCCCACATAGTTAAAAAAATGTGAGGCCAAGGAATATCTTGCTTTATGCAGTTCTTTGCATATTGGCTTGTTTGTGAGGGTAAATAAGACAGCTTGCCTGGAGCTGAGATATTAGTTCACCTCAGTGAAAACTAAGTGGACACACATCCCGTATTTAACTACGTCATCCCGCTCTGCATCTGGAAATACTGCATTATGAATTAGTAGCAAAAGCTGGTCTACCTCACTTCAAATGTTTAGTGACTAGTCAGAGCTTTGACACATGGGTAATCCCTGTGCTAATGTAATATAATTATAGTTAAACATGGTGTCTCTGACAAATTAGTCAAACAGTAAATCTGCAAATTTGCATAGGGAATTTTATTTCCAATTACAAATAGGATCTGTAGATGTGACATCATGGTCATGGTGGAAAATATTCAGGTTATATTTTTTTCATGAATATGATTAAAATTTACTACACTCTAGAGTTGCAATGATACTTTCAAGTGAAGGCTCCAGAAAAAATATCTGGCTGAGAACATGTAACAGAGATCTTCCCTGGTGGCTCTTGTAGATTTGACATTTCACTTTTGGACACTTTTGGAGCACTGTGTCTACTACAATCTTTCCAATGCTCACTTGATACAACCTTCTGAAAATATTTCAGTGTGTAACCAGCAAAGTGTCACACCAAGACGTTTGAATCTGCTGACACTACTATATTTTCTTTTTTTTAAGCATGCATATTTTTCTTAAAATACATCTCTCGTAGTCTGAAATTATTAAACACAAATAAAAGAAATGGAATAATTAACTGATGATGTAATGTAAATATTCCTAAAATACTTGAGTTATTGTAGAAAAACAGAACTTGGATGGAAGTAAAAATGACTGAGTTTCACTTTTTCTTCTTAGAGAATGTAATGAGTGTTGACTACAGTTACAACACCAGCCTCACATGGTAGAGTGGGACAAAGATTACGCTTTTCTATTGTCCTTCAGGATAAGCCTGTTCTTTAGAAAATATCTTTAGGAGCTAAAAAGGACAGATTCATGGCTAGTAACTGTGCCAGTTTTATTCATAGTCTTCTGATCTGGATATGTTATTTAAGAACTAGACTGATGCTTGGTTTCTCACAGAAATTTAGGTATTTCAGTGCATATCCTTCAAGTGCCTATGTTTGGGTGATGTTAGCATTGGTCCTGAGGGTTTAGGGTATGTGAACTGTGAGATCCTGTTTGTGAAAAGGGACAAGAAGTCAGAAAACATTTCCTGAGGAAGTATGACAGAGGACTGATGCTGCCATCTATTCAACTGAGGTTTAATAATGACCAAGAGAAATATAGAGTAGATGAATGTAGTGCAATGGTTAAGTTCACAGACCAGTGAATTGCTAATGGTGACCTTTACTAGGAGTAGATGATTAATTACCTAAGGTGGTTAAGGAAAAAAAAAAAAAAAAAAAAAGGTTATATTATTAGAAATAAAATTACTTAAAGGAATATTTGAACTCCTGCATGGCCCAAGTTTTTCTGTCTTGATTAGACTGTGAATAAGTTCATATTTGAGGGATTTGCATATTTTAGGTTAGTTAGGGAGAATGACAGGTTAGGCAGGTGTTCTCAAAGACCAATGCACAGGTAAGTTTTAATGATGGCCTAATTAACTAAATGAATTCTTGATTTGGCCTTCTGTCCCCAAATGCCCCTTGCATTATACATCAGTTGCCTATAATAGAAGATTTTGTTACTAGTTATGATTATCAATTCTCCTATTGTATTCAGTAATTTGCCGGTACTTATGTGCTGAAGTTTTCACCATCTAGAAAGAAAAAAATGCTGTATGGAATTTGGTAAAACTTCTTTTATGTTCATAAAATATATGTAAGCTCTCATTATCCTATACACAGTAGAAATAAAACAGTGGGGTATGTCTTCTCTCCCATATCTCCAAGGTTAAAACTTTATCTGCAAAGCTTTTTCTCCATTTAGGCATCACATAGCAGGTGCTCATCTGGCTCCATATTGAATTTATTGTCTTTTCTGAAGGTTCCTGAGGCTAGTACACACAAACTCTGTAAGCTCCACTAAGAAAATAGACAGTAAACTCTCTTCACTCAGTCATATATGCAGCAAGTATTTTGGAGAATAGCTCCAGTTTCTAAAGCTCTAAACATTAACATGTTCTGAATGAATGTATGTTAGCCACCAGTCCCAAGAATAATGGCACCTCCATTTCAACTTGGCCCATCTTTTCAGCAAAGTTCAATACAGTGACTTCCATTACAGACCATCTAGAACAGAGAACAACAAAGTAATTTACAGGTTACATATGGTACAAATCAAACTTTCATAAAAACAGCGTTTTTCTGACAGGACATTTTCACATTTCCAACAAAAACTGATTTGATGAACAGTCTCATTTTCTTGGAGTTTTTTGCCTTTGTGGTTAATTTTCTTAGTCTCCTTTTACACTGGGCTTTTTTTGTTTCTGTGAAATCTGACTTAGTCAGAGACTGTTATTTTTGCTCAACTGGAGAACTTTTTTACTGCTGCAGCCATTCCATCCTCAGCTGTCACAGTTAATTCCCTAATCTCTTCCCCTGCTATTTCCTTCAGCAGTCTTCAGGATTTTGGCTTAATTTTGCACCTAGCTGTGTTCTACGTACCATACATTTTGTTTGCATCAATACCACATAAAGCCGCTCTGAATTTTTTTCCAGCTCAGGATTCTGGCTTATTTCTAGGATTGTGAAATGTTTAAATATTTCCCACATAATCTTATTTCATTTTAATGGTAGTTGCTCTCAACTTTCCTATTACAAAGGAACATGATTTTTGAATTTTGGATTGCAATATTTCTGCAAAGTCCTTTGTTCCTCTTCAGCAACTCCATAGAAGAGGTTTCCTGGGGTCCTTCTCTCACACTGACATATGAGGAGTGCCAGGATGACATTTTGTACTCTGTCATTGGTTGCTTTTCCAGAAGCTGTCAAAAGGAATACGATATGCTGATCCCAAATGTCTTTGATACTGTTCTAAAACGATGGCCAGCTGAGCCCTTCAAATCTAATTGAATTTTGCATCCATCTCATTGTATCACTGGTGCTCAGGGCAGGAGCATATTATGTGGATTCCCAGAATATTCCAGGAGAGCTAAAATATTTTGGGTTAGAATTTCCTCTTTCACTCATCTAAAGTAACTAGATATGTCAAAAAATCATTCATTCATTAGCTGAGGTGAGTGGAAAAGAGTAGGTGAAGGTGAAATAAACTACACTGTTAAAGTTTGTTTGTTTCACAAATAGGGATGAAAGTCAATTAAATACATAAATAAAATAAAACTGGGGGAAGAGTGATGGGTTTTAAAGACCTGAAGCTTTCAAGAAGTGAGTGAGCCAGAAAGGAATTTTTTGGCTTCCTATGTGCCATTTTGGAAGGTTTTTTGCTAACTGAGAAAAATTAACATTGACTGAAGCTTTCTAGCACAGCTGCAGGAAGATAGGCCCCTGCCCAAACAACTCTCAATACTCTAGATCTGGCAACCATTCAGCTTTTCTAAACCCAGGAGAATAAAGACATAACTGCACTGTGCAGTGAGGTACAGAGAAGCCTAAGCTTGGTTGCAGGCCAGCCTTGTCACAGGGTTGCCATGTGAGCTTGATGCAGGGCCATGCCTATAGCACCACATTCAGCTGTACTATGGTCCCTCAGTGCACATGGAGAAACCATGTGCCATTGTCATCTTGGCATCAATATTTATTCCTCAATGTAGGCATAAAAAACAAGTCAAGGTACTGAGGGCTCAGAAAGTTTCTGTCAAGTTCACTGTCAGAAATTGGAGGTATAACATTAGTGTTGAGTATAAAAGACAATGCTTGGTGTGGATGTGTGTATCTATAGTAATATACTTTTGAATGGATAACTGCTATTTAGGATCTTTTGTTCTAAAAAGATAATGATTTTCTGAAATGGCTGGCCCATTAGTAGGCAAACAAAAGCAGAACAATACACCTATTTACACTGTTACATCAAAAACAGCATCACAACATCTATTCTTTGCTAGTGTCACATATGAATTTGAATGTATTTGCAAAACTGTGCAATTACATTTAATAAAGAGCTGGGAAAAGTGATGATGTAACTAATGAAAACTTGAATTTTAACACTGGCTTTTGGAAATTGGGGGAAAAAAAGTAGGAAATACTATATTTTTCAATAGAAAAATATAGAACCTTTTTCTCAGGGTTTAGAAAACAATCTCAGGAGCCATAATATGGCTAGTTCTAGCTCTGACATAAAATTGTTCTTACTCTTAAACCAATTAGAGCAACACTTTAAAGTCTGAATGTTTAAATATAAATAACATTTTAAGAAGGGAATTTAATGAGGAGTGAATTCCCTCAGCTTCTTTGGGAATGAAATCTACTGATTTAGGAGGATAAATATGAGTGCTTAGCTTGATAAAATTAGGCATAATGATTTGAGAGTGCTGGCCTAATCGGCATTGTATGTCATTTTATCTACCTGTGGAACAGGTCTACTAATATGAACAAAGATTATTCAGTAGTATCTTTCAGATCAGCTGTATATAATATTATACAACTACAAAGTTTTATTAACATCTATATTCTGAAATTTAGTTGTTGGACAGACTTCCTGTATATAATTTTGCTGCAAGAATACAGCCTCATCATGTGAGAGGCCTTTTTCTTACATTAAAATGATCATCTTTTAAAAATACATTATTTAAATACACTAGTGTTAGCTAATATTCATTTGATGCAGAGGAGAATGTTGAGTGTATTATTCGATAGCTATTCACTTTGTACCAGAGACAATAATTAGTGGTATTATCAGGTGGAAAATTGCTGCAATGAAGAATTCACTAATATAGAATTATGAACTCTGTCAGAAAGTTACTATACTTTTTCATAATCACAATTGCTTTGCTACTAGGTGCCAAATAGTGGTTTTGTCAGTGTATTGTCAAGGACTACTCTCAAAAGTACCCTTCAGTGGGTAGAAAAAAACTGAAATAGTAATTCTTCCATTGAGTAATGATTGCTCTAGATAGACCCTGTAGTATAGTATAATACAAACACTGAACTATATGATTTATTTATAGACCCTTGGTTACAATGACTCACGAGCTATTCAATGGCTTGGGGGGCTACTTGGCATGTTTCTTTAATAGAAAGTTACTGCAAAAAAAAGAGTAAAAGCCACCTTCTAATACAAATCCTATGAGTTTTCTACAGCCTTAAGATTTATAAAAGGCTTCCTTTTAGAACTCTTAATAATGTTTCTTCTCTCAAGGTAAGTATCCTGTCGAGAAGACTGTGGAACAAAACATTGTTATCTGGTCCCATTGAGACATGCACAAGGTTGGAAAGGACAGTTTCAGTATTCTTGGTTCTTGGTTGCTCAGGGAAAGGATGTTACCCAATGGCATGAAAAAGAAGTTGCAGGGATTATCTGTAGCATAAAGAAAAACAAGATCCCTGGCAAATTACAGATATGGTATGTGATAACATTCATCAGACTCATCGGGGAACTGATAGGAACCAGGCTTTCTCAGCCAGCAACAAACAAATAACAAATTAAATTCTAGCTGCTATATCTCCTATGGTGTGTTAGTACATTTAAAAAATAAGAACTTCGATGTCACCTTATTCCATTTTATTCTTTGCATTACATAGTGTAAAGTCAGACTTGTTGCACTGGCTCTGGACTGGGGCCATAAATGCGCTCTGTGATGTACCCATTTACCTCTGACAAACTTATCAGGAAAAAAGAGCATTGCTAAACATAGGAAAGAAAACTATGAATGATTAGAGACTGGAGAAAGTCAGATAACCCTGAAATAAAAAGTATTTTTTCTCTATTTTTCAATGACTTGAAGGTTCCAATTTCAGTCTAGCCATATAGATTCAGATTTACTAAAAGCTGAACCAAATTCACAGTTTTGAAAGTGCCTGTCTCCAGGTTGAAATTCTAATCTGTGTGAGTTCAGGTGAAGATTCATCCCTCCTAACTACTGGCACTCCACAGAAGTCCCTAAATGAATACCTCAATCTCCTCAGGTTTCTATTTGCAAACAACAGAAAAAACAGTGATACCTCTACAAGTATTACAGATCCTAAATGGCCAGAGTTGACATTTGACTAGGAAGATGAGACTCCAAACCTAAGGACACCTGAACCTCTGAAATGCATGGGATCAGGCACCTAACAGAGTGTCACCACAGAAAGCACAGAATCATTTTTTCCCCTTTTCAGAAATGGGCCCAAGCATAGGTTGGGTGAATCATGTGTAGAAGCTGTAACAGACTGGATTTTCTGGGTGAAAAAATGTTCTCAAGGTTTTATTTTCCTAAAGGATTGAGCACAATACCATTGCAGAAAGTGATGCAAGATTTGATCAGAATGATTAACAATGGAAGAAGTGGTAGGTTTTGACTGTGGATTTTATTTAGAAGTTAAGCACGCTATCAGTGAATATAAGAATTAATAGGAATCATTTATGGGCAGAGTCCTTCCTAGAAGGTTGACTCAATACAAAAAAATTTTTTACTTTTATGAAACCCAAGGCTGGATGGTTGTTTTTTAAGTGAACTTTTTTTTAAGAGGTCTTGATTTTAAATGTCTGATTTTTTTAAAGTATTTAATACTGAAAATGTGAACTGTTCCTCAAATGAATTTGGATTAACTATAAAAAAAACCCCTTTGCTATACATTTTGAAAACATATTTCATAATGGTCTTGATAAAAATTTTAAATATCACAAAAAGATTAATTTCAACTCTTTGAAGGGAGAATGGCTTTTCCACTTCATTTTTCCAAGGTAGTTTTTCATTTTTCAACCATCTTAACATGTCAAAACATTGCAAAGTTTGAAAGTATTCAGAATTACACAGGACCTGGCACCTGACAGAACATCACCACAGCAACATTCTGCAAATACAAAATGAGAGCCCTTTTTCCTCAGAAACACGCAGGGACCTGTTACCACACCTCCCTCCAGAGTCTATTAGACAGTGTGCTTTTCATCAGAAGCAGATGTCTAAACTCACAAAGCAATTGGAATGCTTTTTATTTCTTTTCCTGTAAGCTTCTCTTTACAATGCTGAAGCTTGAAATTGCTGAAATGTAATGTAAAATCTGTAGGTGTTTATTTCCACTTCTGTAAATCTTTTCTGGGATTTGCATGCTTTTTTTTTTTTTTTGTTTTTTTTTTGTGTGCTCCTATTACTAATTGCTTTCTGTTTCTGTCAAGAAGCCACCACCATTTTTGAATAATTATGCTATCTATATGTGCACAATCATCACCTTTTATACATTTACCATCACTTTCTCCTCCCTCCCTCATGAATCCACAACAACCCATTCTGTGCTGCTTGACAAAATGAAGAGTTTTAATGTAAAAGCTGCATCACAGATATAAAGGAAAATGATTGTTTGCTATAGAAGCAAAGAAGAAAGCATAAGTATAGCAGTAGCACTGGAAAAAAAAATGTGCAAGCTGTAAATTTTAATGAGAAGCATGTTTTAAGGAAAGAAAAGTCTTTACTTTTTATTTGTAGATGTTAGCTTGCATGAAGCCTTCATTCTGCAATGTAAAACTGACTAAAAGGACCCCTTCTGCAATGAGAAATCAAAATCTATTCTCTTTTAAGGAGTTTTCTTTTATCTATGGACCACCAAGAAAGAAACTTCCAAACAAGGCTTCTCTGCTCCTGCAGAGGTTTGAATTGAAATCTCTCCTCACATTTCCTGAACTGCAGGTGAGATATCAGCCTCTCACTCTGCTGGCCTTAGAGATCAGCATGGAACAGGCTTAAGGTGGCTTGATATAGATTTGCTATTTGCAAATTAAAATCCTTCATCTCTGAAAAGAATCTAAAATAGAATACAGTTCTTTATTAACTGTGGTCCTATATATATATTTTAATGGCTCTTAGCTCAGAGGATCTTTCAAGAGTTGTCTTTTCAATCCTATTATATGGCCCTAATTCTTTTACCTGTTGTGCACAGATGTGAAGCTATTGAGGTAACTCATGCAAACTTATTTTTTTTAGACTAAGAACTATTATCATCTGAAATATCAGAGATGTATGGCATATTGTAAGGTTATTTTTTGTGGGTTTGTTTGTTTGTTTGTTTCTTTGTTTGTTTTCCCATAGAAAATAGCTTGGAAGAAAGAATGAGCAGCTATTAAACATAATTTACCATTATTGGGTTAAGATAGAGGGACTAGATCATGTTGGATTATCTTAAAACTGCATTACTGGCAGCCCAACTGCAACATCTGCTCCTGACCTATGAACATATTTTAACCTGCAGAAGCCAAAACCTTTCCTGAAACTTAAAAAACTAGATGAGAAACCTGTCCCAGGAGATAATTTTGCTACTAGCATTTCTTCATATTTTTTTACTTCTGCTTCTTCAAACTTTATTTCTTTATTCCTTTTATTATTTTCATTCAGCATCTATACATATATCATATGTACTATTGTCTCACATGAATTTTCCATGTCATATCTACACTTCACAATACAATGTTAAGTAAAATTCTTGTTGTCTGTTACCATGAAAGCCTAATCTCTTTGGGGTGGCTTTCTTGAACTCCTGCTTTTCCAGCTAATGTCTGGAGGTCAGTATCATTCATCTGTAGGCTTTGCACTTTAAAAAATGACAGACTGTGATTAGACAGAGACTGCTCTCTGACTGTTTCCAGTGGGTGATTATTTCTGACAGTGCATTCTCCTGACAGTGAAATCCTGCTAGAACATTTCTGT
This sequence comes from Megaceryle torquata, assembly GCA_024611175.1. Taxonomy (NCBI): domain Eukaryota; kingdom Metazoa; phylum Chordata; class Aves; order Coraciiformes; family Cerylidae; genus Megaceryle; species Megaceryle torquata. The sequence goes on along the minus strand of JANIJG010012922.1, from coordinate 22,253 downwards.
TCAAAATGACTTCTAATATCTTAAAATTTTCTAGAACTGTAAAATAGGTATGATCATTGGGAAAGAGGATCTGTTCTTGTTTGTCAGAGTGAAGAGTACCTTAGATGACAATGTTGATATAATACTGAGAATAAGATTCTAGCACTTCGTGAGGTAGTTGAACTAGAATTCAAACAAGCTAAAGCAGAAATATGAAAAAGAATCAAACTTGGTACAATAATCAGGAAAGAATTTGGGTCCTGTGTATAAATACTTGAAATATTCCAGATCCTTCCCAAAGCTGGCGTAAGCCTTTTACGCTAGATGGACTATACTTTGACCTGGGACAGGGCTTTAAAGTTCTTGTATATTTAAAAATATACATCAGCAAACTTCTCCTGTACAATTTAAACTGGTGAAGCTTGAGTGCACATTTTTTACCCTAAGGAGATCGAGTTGCTTTATAGCCTGTGATAAACAGAGCAGATGTTCAGAGGACCTTTCAGGGCTTTTTGTTATAACTGAAATGGCCTACTTTGCAGTCTTCTCTTTCTGTGAGACTGAAGAAGCAAGTCTCATTTGGTCTCTGTGATTCACCATACATGTCAGAGGATATGCACTGGGATACTGCTCTTGTACTGATGTGTGAGTCAGAGAGTTTTATAAGACAGAGGAAACAAAGGGGAAGAGCCTTCTGTGGGCCACACATTGGAGAAGAGGGGTTGACAAGACGAATCAGGGGAGGCTCGGAGGCATCTGCTGCTGTTCCTTATATTTAGGTGAGGGCATTTCTGTTAAAAAAGGAAGCATATCATAAATGACATGACATTTCAAGTATTTAGAGTATTTGCTCTAAAAAGGAAATCAGCAGACCCTGCTTATGGAGCTGACAGTAAGAGATTAGGTCTGAATACGATGTATGCTGTAGATAGGAGGGAGATACAGTGGAGGCTGTTAGCAAATCACTATAGGTGGAGAGAAGCAGCCACAGGCAGAAGGACTAACAGGACAGCAACACCATGGGAGCAGCCACAGACTAACTGCTGGCTGCTCAGGAAGAAGTGTGGCAGCAAGGAAGATCAAGGACTCTATTTTTCTGGGACCTGAGGTGTATTTTCTACCAGGATTGCTACTGGAATGATGCAGTCAGTCTGTGCTCCTATAAAAGGCAATATGTCTGCCATGTCCTAAAGTTTGTTCTTGAACATCTCTGTGACGCACAAAATAACTGCACCTTGTTAGCTTGTCACAGCTAAAATGCATTACCACAATGCTCTTCATATACTATGGACTTGTTATTAATTTTTGTGGACTTTTTCCCACTTAAGAACCTTTTGAAATTTATTATGGAAATGCAGATTGTATTATGGTAACGTACAAAGGCCTCTGTCCATATTTCTAGATACAGTCTCATTCTTTTCACATTGTTGTTACTGAAATGGCATGGGAGAAAATCCAATACTACATGCTCCTTGGTTGAGTGCCAAGGTGGTAAAGCAGCAAAATCAGGCCCCACTGTTAGTGATAGCAGTCTGTAAAACAGGAATCATTTTCTATTGAATACCTGATTGAATTACTCATGAATTGCTGCTCTGCTGAGAAAATAATATTGGAGGTTGGCAGGTGGTCACCATTTTTATTTGCTAGAGGTTATTATCTGAATTTGCCCATCAGGTGATTGCCTGGTTAGTCGCTTCCCACTATAAATAACTGTGTATTACAAAATGTGATAAATAATGGTAATAAAGTTTATAGAGGAAAAAAATATTCTTGCTGCTACAAGGACTAGCACTTAACACAGGCATTTATCTAATGTTTATAAAAAACTAGGCTGATCAGATGATAATGTATTTCAGTGGTTTGCAAAAATAAAAAAAAAAGGAGAAACACTATTTGATCCCCCTCCTTCTTCTTCTTCTTGTAGCTACAGTTTATAATAGCTTTGCATTTAATTGGTATTTTATTTCTTTATGCTTATGAAGTTTGAAAATTTGAATAGCCCTTGCAGTAGTATAATTTTGTTTGGTGAGCTTAACATTGCAAAATGGTGCATTTTTATGTAATTGAGATGATTTTGCCTAGTAGCTTGTGGAAAATTCCATAAAAAAAATCTGTACATGTTGGTAAATTTTTAATCTGATAGCTCACTTTTTGAACTGATCGGCATTTTTTCCTGGTACACCATTGCTGTGCTGCAAATCAAATTTTTGTACTCTGTTTCTAATGGTAAAATAATGAACAACGTAATGCTTCCCAAGGCAGAAATACAATATTCGTTTTCCCTTTGGCAAATAAGAATGTAGCCATTAGGAGCAACGCTTTCCCAGCTGCTCCTTGGAGGCAAGGACCAGTATACTGCTAACAGATATATGCATTTCATTCAGATCACAGAAAACTTACGTCATGTAACAATTGATTGCATACCTCTCTGTGTTTGACTGTGAAACAGTGGGCCAGATTCCTCTCATTTCACTGCTGCTGCTTGAAGTGGTGGGTTACATCAGCTGCACTGGAAGAGGTAAGCAAACTGCTTGTGGTGATACTATACTCACAACAGATTTGACTGTATTCGACTGTAGGTTTGGGACCAAAATGGAAATCCTTGCCCAAAAGCTTTTCTTCTTGCAGAGCCTCAGTGAGAAATCAACATGAAAGAGTATCCTCTCACGAAGATGTGGTATTTGCTCTCCTGGTTTACATAAAACTATCCGAAGACAAAGTGGTTACCTGAGAGGTTTGTTGCCAAGGTGGCATCTATAGAATAACACAAGATAGGACAGTTGGGTTAAATTTGTTCTTCAACAGAGGTGATTTTCAGGAGCTGTATTTTCTGGGTGTATGTACTTTTTGACTTGCTTTAAATAGAAAATGTGCCGTTTTGTGAAGGTTTTCCTTAAAACAACATTTGGATTATGTGAAAGTAGGTAAGATCATACTGCAAAAGTGTGGATCCATGGGGCATTAAATATGCATTTTACAGAACTCTGATTTTAAGCCAGTTCTGATGGTCTCATTACTCTAATTCAGAATAAAATATCATAAATAATTTAATGATTAATGTAGTAATAGCAGTTATGCTAAATATACTCTGTAGAGGCTTCCCATTGTGGGCTCCTTTAACTAACACTGCATTTTGTTAAAAAAAAAAAAAATGTATTAAAACAATTTGTAATGACTCTTTTACATGGGATAGTTCTTGTCATCCTCTGTCCAGAAGGTCTTCTGCATTAACAGTTATCTGTAGGACTGGTGAAGCAAGCAAATATCTTACAAAATGTGTTCTCAAATTGTGCTCCAGGAAACTAATCTAAAGAAAGCAATATCTAGTCCACAGAACTTAATTTTTTTAATTTAAAAGTTGATGATAAATGTACACAATAGTTCTGAAGAAAACTGAACCAGTGATTTATGTATCCAAAGTCTCAAAGTCTTGAGAAAAAAATAACTTATTTACTGACAATACTATAATAAGTTTTAAATAAGAAGTCAGGTGCTTAACATCCATTCTAGTATTTAAAGCTGTGGGCCAATAAAGTTGGGATTTAACTATTATGGTGCTGAGTCCTATTGCTACCACTTACTGCATTCATTAGGATGGATTTTATCAAAGCAGAGAAGGTACTTACACCTTCACTAGATCTAGCATTTGGTAAGCACTCTTTACAGTCTTTGAATTCCTTGGTAAAACAAGCTCTGAACTTAAAGCTTTTACATAATGATTCTTAATATCTGGTTAAGTAACATTTATTAATCCAAATATTAAGAAAAAACCCCACAACCTTGCTGATGTACAGGTACATAAATCTATTGAAATAAGGTATAAAGGAAGCCATTAATACTGAGAAGTATTCCTGCTAATAAGGTTTACAGGCTAATAGGCATTGCTATGCTTCTGAGGGTATGTTGAAAATGGTGACAAATGGCAAGGATGTGAAGTGCATAATAATAACACAGAAAATAGTAAGGTACTTCATCATCTTATAACAAAAAGAGCACCACATAGTCTGAATTGGTGTAAATATCCTGGAGTAGTATATAATCTGTCTAACTCAAGCATCCAGGTTTCACATATATGCCTTTAGAGGCATCAAGTGGGCAGATCATGTCTGTCTACCTTAGGTGTCTGAACTGACACAGACAGGTTTTGCCACTAGAAGCTTTCAGAAGCACCTTTCTCCATCATCTAAAAAGAACCACACAAACTCATTAGAACTATCTTCTGAACAATTACCAGTGCAAAGGAGAGTTGCAAGAGAATTCTATGTTCATGAATGCAGTTTGGGTGAATAATTAACATGTTAGCCTGTCCCAGGTTCGTGAAGGATTCCCAGTTCACAAAAGACAGTGCTCACACATGCAGCTAATAAGCAAAAAGAGTTTTATTCAAGCATTCACACACATAACTAATATGCAAAAAAAGCCCGCTATTACTCAAGCAAACTCAACTAGTTACCTAACATCCACATATACATACCAACCCCAAGGTGGTAGACAAAACACCGAGCAGGAGGAGGGCGCGTAGTGCAGTGCTCGGGAAGAGGAGTCAGTAGGTCCTAATGCCTTCCGCAGGGCATACACTGGATCAAGATGTGCATCAGGTCGACCTTCTGAAAATTAATCTCCCCTCTCCCCACTGCAGTGGGCTACTTATAGTTCTCCTGGCAGGGGCATAGAGGCTGCTCCAGCATCAGTGCATGCATGACCAGAGAATGCACAGAGTCTGAACAGTATTTTTACCACCCACAGTGGCTAACAGCAGTCATCCCCGTTGCTGCACATGCTTGAGGGTCTTGGGTCACCTCTGGTGGTCATTACTTCAACAATCTTCAGCCCCCTCATCCCGCCCTTGTGATGTCTTTGCATTGTTTGGTTCCTGATATCGCTCCCCAGACAACAAGGAGCTGGCTAAGACTGGCTGACTGACTGATTCCCCCATGCACCTGCACATTCCAGACATGGGAACGAGTACTGTGCTCCTCAGTGCAGTGCAACAACACTGGTGTGCTGGAGGGCTGCAACAATGGATCAAAATGTTCCAGAATGGATACATAGCCTTATCCAGATTGTAATGTATTAGGTACCTTAGCTACCTCTCTTTTACAGATGCGTATTTGGAGCCAGAAAAATTACTAGGACTTCAGTTCCTCTCTAATATTTGGTAGGCAGTAGATCAGGTCTCCCTTTGTCCTTATACCCTATGTTGCACATTGCTGTGATCTCCTACCAGAAACTGGCATACCTCAGTTGTACCTGCTCAGGTGACCAGCCTCTAAACTCCAACATGGGAAATGCAAAACATATTTCCACAAAACCTTTTCAAAACACAGTTATATAATCAGGTGAATTGGCATCACTGAAAGGGAAGTAAGCTCTGATAGAGAAGAGGTGGAAGGGAAGAGGGTCTGGACAGAGGAGCTTAAACTAGGTCTTCTACTGACAGAACTAGTAATCTGGAGTGACAGCTTGGGAGATTTGTTTAAAGCCAGGCAGAAGATCTGTGTCGCATCAGCAAACCAACCATGCATTTCAAACTCTAAAGGACTCCCCAAGCAGTGACCAAAATTCCTCTTAACTGGTAAGTCAAGCAGTAAGGTGTAGAATTATGGCAGATGTACCTGATTATGAATGCAAATATATTGATGGCTTTTCTTCATGTTAGTGGAGTGGCTGTAGAATGACAAAGCTGAAGCTGCTTTGGACAGGGAGCTGTATTATTTTGCGTGAGAACTAAGGTCCTACGCTCAATTGTATGGCATTTCTGTTTATGGGAAATTAACAGTTTGGGAATAATAACTCCTGATACACAATTGATTTGTAGATGAACACAAGTTTGCTGCTTTGGGGGACTACAAAACATGGAAGTAAAGGGAAATTTTATTCACAGACTTCCTGGTGGTAAAGGCAAATGAATCTCTCTATCAGCCTTTGAGCTGTCAATGCTTATTTATCCAAAAGAGCAGTTTATTATGATGTGACACTTTTCAAAGGCCCAGAGGGAAGGATTTAGACAGATATTCAGAATTCAGCAGGATAAATAAAGGAGCAGTTGTCATCTCCAGAAACAGCCTCCCAGTAGAACTCACAGGTAGTATAGCTACCTGCTTTAAATTGCAATTCTGTCCTTTCTAAAAGGAGAACAGAGATTGCATGTTGATTTGACATTTTCTTAACTGATTTAACTGGAACATACAGAACTACATCTCTACAGGAAAAATTGTATTATATGTTGATCCTTGAATCTCTACCATTTTAGACAGAGATGTCTACTTTCACCTATTAATTATTAACACAAATGCTAGAGCAATTGTGGCCACCATGATTGACTGCAGGCAAAGTTATTTGGAGACTGCTAAAATGGAAATTTTTTTTGCAGAATGACTTGCTTTACAAAGTATGAAGTATGGTAATGGTCAAAGTCTGAGAAATTAAATAAGAGATCCATGGTTTTGTTTGGTTGGTTGGTTTGTTTTGTTTTTTTAATGTATTACCCCAAAGATAAGTTTCTGGCTTCTGCTTTCCTGAAGGTTATTCTGCAGTACAGGGACAAGTGGACTACTATGTACTCATGCATAAATCTTCTCTGTTTTCTATCCATCCAATTAAGTAATCAAGGAGATTCAGGCCCAGACCACTCTTTCTTGATTCCGTGACTACCTGCAACTTGTAACCCTACTGTTAGCCTACATCTGCTGTGTGTGTAGCCCAGTTTGAATGTATGGAATACTGAGGCACTGTTATATCCATTTCAGGAGATGCACATCTGCTTTTTCTAAACCAGACATTGCTCAAAGGAGTAGGGCTTCAGCTCCATTAAGCTCTTCAGTTAACGTCATGCTTGCATTCTGCAGTTCAACCTGGAGTGTGTTACAAAGACAATTTTACATTCTTGTCTGGATAGTCCACAAAACCCATCTTTCTGGAAACAAATGTTTGTGACTATACCTATACAGTGAGATTTATGGATATGGACATTTAAGTCCATTGCTAAAACAAACCCTTAAGGAGTCAGGGTAATAGAAAATTTATCACCTTTGCTGAAGAGCAAATCTCCCTCCATTAGATCGAGGGAGGTTCTGCTCCCCCTCTACTCTGCACTGGGGAGACATCACCTGGAGTATTGCATCCAGTTCTGGGCTCCCCAGCTCAAGAGAGACGGGGATCTGCTCGAGAGAGTCCAACAGAGGACTACAAGGATGATGAAGGGACTGGAGCACATGCCTTATGAGGAAAGGCTGAGACACCTGGGGCTCTTTAGTCTGG
>JANIJG010012921.1:62805-82450 GCA_024611175.1 Megaceryle torquata | reverse complement strand
ATTTGCATGTTACCGCTCTTTTCAGTTATCTTTCAGTTACTTTAGTATGCCTAAATCTGGATCATCCAAATGTGATGTGATCCACAGGAGTGTCCTAAAGCCGACACAAAACTTTTCTCTGTTTTAATTTAAAAATAAATGAACAATGTATTATCTGTGTTGGACTGTGTATTCTATAGTTCTACAAGATTTATTTTTTTTATCTCTTAAATGTATTGTATTTCATAGTAATAGGTAACCAGAAAAGGTAAATATTGGGCTTTATGGAGACTGGAATGGCCATGAGTGGTGGACATGTATGGGAGGATGGGTAGAGTGAACATTAGTACTGCTACATTTCATTCTACAGATAAACTTCACAATAAATATCATAATCTTGTGTCCATACATTAGTAGAAAAAGGACTCTTGGTCCAGTATTTACACTTCTTACTAATATCTGACTAAAATTGCTTCTTGTTCAATACTTGGTAAAGATGGAGTCAGCTGACCACTGTCCTTTTTATACAAAGTCTGTACACTTTTGTGAGCAAGTGAGCTAGAATCATCAAACCCTGTATTATTTTATAAGTTGTATTAATCGAGGGACCACATGGTCATAACACAACTATGCAGTATTCAAATGAATCACATTTGCAAATAATCCTGCAAATGATGAATGTCAGAAACCTGACTATATAATTTGAATGATGCAATAATAGCAATAGAAGCCTTTACACTCAAAGTTTCTTAACACTCTTTTTTTTTGCAGTTTGGGTTGTTTTGTTTTATTTTCTTTGGGGTTTATATATATATATATTTTGTGGGAGATCTAAGGACTCTATCTCATAATTCATTTTAATAAAGAAGGCTCTACTAAATTATGATGTTAAATACATCTGTGCTAGAATTTATTGACTGAACAAGACGAAGATTTAAAAAAACAAAACAAAACAAATCCAACAAGAACATCACTGGCCAAACACTGGAACCTTTCTGAGGAATACATAGCTAAATACATAGCTATTCCACATAGGGACAGTAGAAGAGGAGACTCAGGTTAATCTGTTAAAAAAAAAAAAAAAAAAAAAAAAAAAAAAAAAAAAAAAAAGCCAACCTGATAATTTGAGGTAGTATTTTTTCAGTCTTCCATTCTATTGATATACTTGACTCAAGAGAAAGGCTGAAAACAGACTTACTTTCTTGATGATCTTTGCCTTACTAATATCTTCTGCCTTTGTGGCTATGTTACTTTGGGTCACGTTGAATGGCTATCCCTAACTGATAAGATCCTTTACTTGGATCTCAGAAGAGAAATTTTATGAATGTGACAAAATTACATGATTGATACTCTCAAGGTCTAATCATTTTCTTTTCTGATAAATCCTGTTCCCCATTTTATGTGTGAAACTGCTGGAAAAAAGAAGTAATTTAAAGATGAGCACACAGCTTAGTGTTCTCTTGAGAAAACACATCAGCATCCTGCAGGAGTTTAATTGCAACAAAACCAGAGTTTGCATGGAAAAAAAAAGTAAACAAATAGACAGGTTGCCCACTACTTATTGGATATCTAAACCAGCTTTGCAAATTACAGAAATTTAAAGTCTATCATTCAGATGTCCATTATTTATACATCCAAGAGAGAAGGAAAAAATTATAAGAAAAAGACTAATATTCAGCTGGAGGAAATAAGAACAGCATGCAGTGAGATAGGGACACAAATTCCAGGCTTGTCGTTGTGGGAATGTGATAGAAAATTCAGAATCAGCTGAAGGTGTGACCTTAAAGTGAATTGCTTATTCTACTTGGTGGACAGGTCTCACTCAGTGTTAGTGGCTTTAATTATTTTTAGCTTAATTTACTAAGTAAGCTTAAATGAATTAGGGCCACGTCAATTCTAAATGAATAATTTAGTCCACCAATTTAAGTAAAGTGCTTTGGTAGTTATTCATGAGCTATCTCAAGCCTAGTATCTTGACTGTTTAATGGCCAGTGGCTTCAGGTAGCAAGAGACCCAGTGTACTTGTCCCTTTCATTTGCATGTGCAACCACAAAAGCAGTCTAAATGAAGCTGAAAAGTTACCTCTTCAGAATTAATTTTTCACCAGTGATTAATATATGATATCTCAGATACATACTTAACTAAGTCTATTATGCTTTGAGAAACCTTCTACACAAAATGAATATTTAATACAGATTTAAAAGACAACATTTTATGCCACTAAATATAGTACTTCACATTCTCTCTGATTTCATACTTAATATCAGCATATATTATTACTACAAGAGAACACATAATTATACATTTAGACAGAAAGCTGGGATGATAAGTCAAATGGAATTATGAGAAGGAGTAGTGAGACAAGGAGGATCAGAGCTGCATACATATTGGAGTGACAGTATACAACCTTTCTACCCAATTGGTCACACTGAGATGCACACAGAAGTATATTGATATGCATATTAGATGTTTTCCCTTTAATTTAGATGATGGCTGTTCAGAGAATGAGATTGACATTGATGGCTTCATTGTCATGTAGAATATGCAGTGTCTTGACTTCTCTGGCAGTTATAAAGAGAGAGTAACAGAGTAAAGATAAGAAATTCTCTTATGAAGTAGTAAAGACTGCTGAAGAATTTAGCTGCAGTATCTGCATTTCTCTTGATTACTCACATATTTTTAACAATGTCAGTCACACCTGGCATCATTGGAATAAACGTAGTTATATTAGCAAGTGTGATACAGGGACATACATAACAGGTCAAGAAAATGTGATTATGGTTATAATTATATTCTAGAATATATAGAAATTATCATAGGATCTGTTTGTTCAAAGTATAGAATTATTGAAAAGGTTTAAGGAACACATTCTGTAAATGTTTGTGTTTATAGGCAAACATCTGTCCATAAGGGCAGGTTTGAGGGAATATTTACATAAATAAACCATGAGTCAGCTGTAGGAGTCTGAAGTATGTTTCTACCGTGCTTCCAGTAAAGGATGTGGTAGCGTGAAAGACATTTCCAGTACATGAATTAAAAATTACTTATTTTTTTCAAGGCAACTGAATATTATGCTTATCACCTACACAGCTGGTGGCACTGTAGTTTTTGTTAATCCGACTGTCAGCTCTGACTCACTTTGTCATGTATATTTTGAATATTCTTAAATAATTAGTATAAATAATGATCCATAACATCATGTGTAGCTTAGTTGTAATGTGATGTCTGTGTATTACAGAAATTACCCCTGAAAGACCAAACCTTCTGATCTCAACATTTCTTCAAAAGATATTGTAGTGACATAAGCATTTTAATTGAAATTATATTTCTGGTTCTTAAAAATGTAAGTCATGATTCTCCTATACTTTTGGAAAGAGGGTTTTAAATTTATTTCCTGATGTCATGTTAGGCATACTTCACTGTAATACCACAATAGATTATAGTCATAGAAGAAACTAGAATACTGAAATACTACAACACTGGCACTGATATTTGAGAAAACTTTTGGAACAAAACTCTTTAAAAAAGGAATTTTGTACTACTCTTTTTTCTTCATATTTTCCTACTATACCAACCAAGTTTTGATAAGCCAAAGTGTCTATGTGGACATGTTAAGGAAATTTATATTTCTGAAATATTATATGTAATTCCCATGAAAAATTTAGAAATATTTTACTGTGAAGTTTCTATTACTGCTTTCTATACATGAATATATCTAATGCCATTCAACAAACAGAATATGAGATGCAAAATTTTTCCTTTTGCTCTAGTCTATCTTGAGTTATTTTACATATTGATTAAGTGTATAGATATATAAAAGCTAAATGAAACACAACTTGGCCCACCAGCAGATTTTAAAGTAGTAAGATTAACAGTGGGTTTCCCCAGTGTTTGGTATCAAGTCTGAGTCTTTTCAGTATTTTGTAAAGATTAAATATAAAGCCATAGCTGGACAAAATAATAACTAGAGTGGTAAGTAATTCTAAGGAGGGAGGATGCTGGGTGGCTTCAATATCTTGCTGTGCTGTGCTTTGCTTTAATAATCAAGAGTAAAAATCTACTCCCCCTGCTTGTAGTTGTGCCCTGAGCATTTATAGAGATTGATTAATTAATTAATTAGATTAATAGATAGATTTTGAGAGATTAACATGAATACAGTGTGATGCTGGTACATGAAGGGAGGAAACAGACTTCAGGTGTACAAATAGAAAGGGGGGGGGGCAGATAGAAAATCAGATCTGGAGGATGTGAGGTATTTTCACAGCCATATGTAGTACTGTGGAAAACTGTGCAGCTCAGATTCTCTTATGTACTAAATAAAGCTGAAAACCTGAGAGAAAGCAGAGGAAAGCCTCTGTAATTAAGTACTGTTAGAAGGCCATAACAATGAAAATGAAACAAACATCAATGGGTGGGAAAGTAGAGCTGAAGAATATAAATATAAAATTAGGGTCCTCCACAGTAATCTATGCAGCCTGAGTTGTCTGGGCAAATATTTTCCAATAAAATAGTCATATGAATACATGTACTGCATTTATCAAAAGCAAAGATTTCTAAATGACCCTAATGTATCTCAAACACTTCCACTGGGTAATTTTCTTCTTCTGAAAGAACAAAAAAAATCTAAGAACAGAGGTGTTTTCTTGTTCTTAAGGAAAAAAAAACCCTCTATTTTAAAAAATATCTCTGTTTGTCTTCCTTTTTCTGAGGTCCATCTTCCATGTTGGATAGCATATTTCTAAACCAATATCCCCTCTTGTTTGATGACTTAAAGCAAACAGCACAGAGGAGCTTTATATTTTGCCTTTTCTAACACCCCAGAGCTATAGCAGGGGCAGCTTCCTACAGATGCAAGCATCAGTGGAGGAGGGCCTGCTTGTCTTGGTGCAGATGCTATGCTGGCATTTTCAACAGTCAAACTAACTGACTTGAGAAGTGAGCATGTTTCTCCCATTTTCACAGTCAGATCTACCCCCGTAATATTAGTCATCTCGGTCCAAACAAGACTGTACTTATTCACAGGGTAGATAGCACTTTCCTCCAGAGCTTGAGTAGTCTTGCCTTCTCTAAGTGAAGACCACTGGATGCACCATACTCTCTATAAGCAGGAGCCCTAATCATAATTTGTGGTCTCTGGCTGAAGAAGAAAAGGTCTTGTTACGGTTCTACAACGACATGTACAGATCTCCAGAACCTTGCTGTGCTATGATTGATCAGACTTTGGATAAAGTATCTACCACTGGCTTTCTAACAAGCACACCACAGGCCTCATCTGTCACTTGTTATTTATGTCAAAGTGACCTTAGAGTGATGTACAAGCAGAAGATGCTTAGGGAACATTATATTGATGATCAAGGAAAATCTTACCAGGCTGTCAGTGGTCAGAGAACAATCTCCTTGAGGGCAGCCTGGTGTTCAGACATCAGTCTCCCCACACACTGTGGTAGGTTACTAGGGGACTCAGGAGAAGTGGAGACAAACATGCAATATTCACTCCTTCAATTATAAAAACATTCCCAACCCAATATTCTGAGGAATCCCATTGGAAGGGTTCTGAAGATACAGAGCTCCTCATTAGGAGCAAAAGCTGAAGAGACAGATTGTTGTTCTGACCTGGACCAGGTCAGACCAAAAAAAAAAGAAAAAAAAGAAAAAAAAAAGAAAGGTGTTTTTTTTTTTAATTAACATGTTGAGTGTTCATGCTTTACAGTCTAATAGCTCTGCTTTCATTCAAGTTCAAAATGCAACTAATATGTCTGCTTTGAGTTCATTGCAGCAGTTTTGAACAGTAGCAGAATATTTACGAATTCCTACAAAGCCCATTGTCAGCTGTAGCTCCTTTTTCCTAATGAAAACTGCAGCTGACAAGCATCACCATCAATAGATTGGACATGATAAAAATTCACAGCCATGAAGCAGAATAAGATGAGTGGGTTTAGGTACCTACTTTCCTGGTGGCTCAGTTTATTCATCCTCAGCACGTGCAGAAAATACCAGCAATTTTTCTATCAGTGTGTAAGTATACGGAATAGGAAATAGAGATACATAGGTCTCAAAGATTCTCAACTATTTCATTCTTCGTATAAATTTAGAAAAGTTAATTTCTTAAGAACTTTATAGGGTGGGATGAGTAGGATTCGGAGTTGCTTATCATTTGGTTATTGCCTTTTACATTTTATCCTGATATATGTTCCAAGTAATTATGATTCTTGGGTTACATCCCATGTGATTATCATTCTTTTCTTCTCTTTCCTTTTCACTAAGTAAAGTTGTTATTATTTTTATTATGAAGAAGCCTAATGTAGGAAGTAATAACTTTTAATGTAAATAAGTCCTAGTGGGCTTGAGTAGATGCAATAAAGTTTTTTTTTAGTTTCTATTTTTCTGAATTCATTCACTGGTATCATTTCTGAAAAAAAAAAGGAATTTTTGCTTTTTGAGTCTGATGAAAAATAATTGAGCCTGAATTAAGTGTGTAACTCAGAAATAGCTTTTGTTTTATTTTCAGTGAGGTATTTTTTTAATTAGAATTCAAACTGTATATGTAAACTGTATATAAATATATTTATAAACTATAATAATAAAAATAAAATAAAAATACCTAAGAAAATAAGGTACTTCAACTTTGACAAAATGCTATTCTTGCAAAGGGGAAATCCTTTCTTCTCTTTTGTCTGAAACACTTACCTTAGCTCAATCAATGAGCCTGGCCTTGAAACAGCTTTTTTATTAAATAACATCTTTATATGAAAAATATCACCTATTTCCCACTGGAGTGCACTGATACAGCATTTGTACAGCTAGACCTGAATTAGAACTAATGTTTACCTGTTCATTTGCTCCATATTGTTACAGAGAACCCATACAATTGCCTGGAATTCTTTGTGACATTTTTCTTCTAATAGAACTTAGCTTAGAGGTAATAATAAATCGAGATGTAAATAAAATTAAATATATATAACATACTAAAATTTTAGTTAAGCAGAGAAGTTAGAAAACAGTACCTGAGCTTGTATACCCTGAGGATGCTCTGAATTAAGTTCACACACAACCAATAAAAACAGAAGCCCTGATGATTAAGTTATTCTCTGTCTTCCTCAACCCTGCAGTCTTCCTGCAGTGAGCAGAGACAGGCTGACCCTGATCAGACATGTATGAATATGCGATTTCCTTCCTTCTGAAGAGATGTTTTCCTTTTTTGATACTTCTCCTTTTCTTTGCTTTTAGGTTTGTTGGCTGTTTGTTTCTTTGGGTTTTTTTTCAGTTGTTTTATTTTTTTGTGTGTGTGTTTATTTATTGTGCTTGTGTGTTTTCTGTAGTTGTTTTGGGTTGTGGGGTTTTTTTTTGTTCTGTTTCTTTGGATTTTTTGCTTGGGCTTTTTTTTCCTATGGCTGACATTCTTCTTTAGATATTATTTAGGTAAGAATCATAGGACTCCTACTTTCCCTGATGCCATGATGCCTGCAGGAGTCTCCTTTCTGGTGCTCCAAATTGTGTCCCACAAGTAACATTGTAAGTTTTCCAGGACATGTCAGAGGATCTACTCCTTGCAGAGGGCATGACAAGAATCAGAAGTAACTCCCGCTCAACAATTTACACCTTGAACCACTGCTGTTTATGCAGGCTCTTTGTAACTTCACCAGAAACTCTCCCCAGTTTCTCAATTTTTAAGTCTTTTAATTTAGAATCCCTTAAGCTGTGTTTTGACTGACTACCAGTGTTAGGGAACTAAATGGCCAGTGAAATACTGCACCTAAAATTTGCTCCAACTATAAATACCAACTAAGAGATTTGTCTTTCCTTACAGAAAGAAAGAGTTATCTCTAGGTCTGGTAAGAATTACCTTATTTAACAATTTACATCTTATTTATATTCTTTGAAAAGCACCTTCTTTTCAGATTAATGTTCGTGCACTTCTTGATTGCTACAGGCATTTGTCCAGAAAAACACCAGTAGTCCAGTGATCACATATAACAATTTTTCTCTCCACAAGTGATTCACAATTTTTAATCAGTTCTTGCTTTTTTTTTAATCAAAGTGCCCAGATCCTGCCACAGAAATGTAACAAAGGTATAGTGGCTGAAATTCCTAACTTCCGTTTAGTACGTACCCAGTGCATACAACTGTAACATTTCACACCAATAACAATGATGGCCTTGGGGTAATAAGAGAACAAGAGAGCAACAACGAATGACACTCTCCCAACTGGCATTCTCTCTCCTGGATTATTGGACTGTCCCATTTTTAATATTGGGGACAATCTTTTGTCGTTACCTTTGAAAAGACTGCTACTTAGAGTCAAATCCAAGCTGACCTCCTAATGCATAAGGATTTAGTGAAGGTGCATTTCAACTAGCTGTAATTGTTCCTGTGATCTAAAGGATTAAATTGGATGGATATGCATAAGAATCCACATGGTCTAACAGAGAACGGAGCTAGAAAAATAACTTATTATTCTAGGTTTGTCAGTCCTGTGTGCTGCTCACAATCAGGGGAATTAATCCATCTGGTGCCAATTCTGCTCACACAGCAGTAATACACATGTTTAATTCCATTATTTCATAACTTTTGATTTATACCGGTGGAGGTGAAAATATTGTCACTTGTAAGTGATGTTACTCTAATGTTCAGTATTAAAATCACAACATGAAGCAGAATTACACTCGTCAATTCTTTTGATTTTGGGAAAGAGTAATTGGAATGTAACACATAAAATGACCAAAATTATAGATAAATGTTAAGTGTGATTACCAATATAGGAAGTTGTATATTAGCATTAATTACTTATTTTTGGATAGAATCTGTTACATAAAAAAATTGCTTCTTCATGTCTTTTGGGAATTTGTAATGATTCTTTAAATATATAAATTACATGGTAGTAAGAAATGGGAACATCTGTTCTGTGGCCTAAACTCTATACATGTGCTGTCATGTGGCACCAAGCCCTTTTCCCAGAGATAGATCTTGTGCACCCAGACTATTCTTTTGAGATGTTTTACATATGTTAGCATGTGGGCATTTATAT
The DNA here is from genome assembly GCA_024611175.1 of Megaceryle torquata. Classification (NCBI taxonomy): domain Eukaryota; kingdom Metazoa; phylum Chordata; class Aves; order Coraciiformes; family Cerylidae; genus Megaceryle; species Megaceryle torquata. The sequence goes on along the minus strand of JANIJG010012921.1, from coordinate 73,446 downwards.
AACCATGTCTTGCATCAATGGGTTCTGCAGTCACCCGGGGAAATAAACTGCTCTGACTGTAGATATAACTACCTCAGGGCTCCAGAGACAGTTCTGGCACACAGCGCTCCAGTTCAGTCAGGCTTTGCAGACCCATCACAGCAGCACTTTCAAAACCTTCATTAAAACTAATGGAACGTTACTTTTGAAACCAAGGAATCCTTGAACAAATTTCAGTGGAGTTTGCTACTTATATATCAAGACAATAATTTTTAAAACCCAGAATTGTATAATTTGCCTAAATTTGTTTCTAAAATTGTAAGATTTTAGCTTTTAGAAGTACTTTATTTACTCATATGTGAATGAATACCATGTTGAAGTAACCTTTTTTTTTTAATAAAGACCAAACTTCAATATATCCTAGAAAATGTAAAAATTATTCCACAAGATCACTACAGAATGAGTAGTATCGATATTAAGTCTAAAGCTAGGATTCTTTTTCTTTAGTGTTCTTCTGAGATCTGGTACCTTGTGATCTTCAACATTAGTTTTTCAGGCTACATAACATACTTTTGAGAACTAGACAGAAGCAAGAAATACACACTGTGTAGTATTTGTAGTCAACATACTGGGTTTTTTTTTTTCTGAATTTTCTGAACTTATGATGTCTTCTGCCTTACTCCCTTTTTGAAGTTAACTGTTAATGTGAAATAAGTTTAACTTGTTCACTGTGATAGTAGTGTTGGAGCCATGGTATTCTAAGTAAATAACAAGGCAAGTTTTCTAAGTGGAAGTAATAAAATGCATAGAAGCTTTGAAGTTTGATGCTACTACTTCAGAGCTGAAATCTTGTGTGCCCAAAATCTGCCTATTTTCCCCCAATACTTTAGATGTTCTAAAACCAGTTAAGCATTATTCCCACCAACAAACACTTCCTCTGTTCCTCAATACTTACTGGTTTTTATGTTGGCTAGCTGCGAGTAGACTTTTAGAGTTCTGAATCTGATTCCTGACTGTAGAATCAGAATATATGCTGTGAAGTCTCTAGTGAGCATAATATAATTTATTGATTCAGAGTTTTCTTCCCATAAATATTGCAGTATACACGCTTACAGTAGACTGTATTTGAGAACAGTTCTTTCGGGTAACTAAATCATTAACATTATGTTCAGAGATCTGGCACACAAGAGGCAAAACCATAATTTGAAGCAAATTTAATATTCTGTTTGAAATTATATTTGTATAAAAGATATTTTTTTAACTATTTTACTGAGCTTCCTAGAAAACTCATTCCTTCTCAGCCCTTTCTGGACAGCAGAGTAGAGACAATGGGAGAAATTTATAGGCTATCTGTGGGCAGATGTGCAAGCAGCTCTGCACAGAATTCAAAAAAGGTTCATAGTTAGGAGCAACATAATGAGATTCCAGTCTTAAACCACGATACACATCCCAGTTGTAGATCTTCAGCTATTAAGAGAAAGTCTCTTTGCACTAAGGAAAACACCACTAACTGCAGACTTCTTCATGAAAGAGATACTAGTTTATCTATGTCCACGAGCACTTAATGAGAATCAAAAACTCTATATAAAGTCCAGAACTAACCAACTTAATTGAAAAAAATCCTGCTGGCAATCTCCAGGTTTTCATATATATTGACTATTGGCATAGTTTCTTCAAACAATGGACCATGATGAGCTAAGACAGATTTTAGGTAACCATATCGCATATTATGCTGACAAGCTGAAATGAGTTACATGAGCTGTATCTTCCGCAGCCATCAGGGAATAGATGTTTTTTAATGATCCTTATTATTGACATCTGTAGGAGAAGCAGCCACAATTCTCTATGAAGTACACTTCCATTAATCATTCTGGAGGTCAAAAGGTATAGATTTTTTCAGTAATATTTGTAGGAGATGCATGAGAATTTTAAAATAAGTGATTCAAGTATCTAACCTCATATAAAGATGTAGAAACAATGAGGATACTAAAATCGGTTACTTTGATGCTTACTGATGAAAGACACGCATGACCTCTGATGATGATGATACCACTTCAGTAGTGTTTTCCCCATTGTTCTCCCTAATGTGAGTATCAATGTCATGTTGCATAAGTAGATTGTGTTTTATCTTGCTTTCTAATTTGATCAGAGAACTGGACCACAATGCACTTTGTGTAGAAATCTGTCACAACTACAAAACAGCATTTTTAAAAGTTAAAAAGTGCAAAAACCCCAAGCATACTGATGACTCTCAAAGTAGTCTGTGTATTTTGTAGACCTGTAGAGAATCATTATCATAGTCTCACTAATTCTAATGGATTCATTTTCTCAACCCAGGGAAGTGTTGATATTCTTGTATTAACAATACATTATGATCAGATAGATTATGCTCAGTGAATACATCTTCTCTTGGGTCAATTTTTTTGCTACAGCTTTTAGGATGTTATCATTAGGTATTTTATTTGGTGTCAAGTAAAAGGGAAATCTTGCACCTTGCTATTCTTTAATACAGGCTTCAGGGTGAACTTTACTAGGAGGTGGTTGACAAACTCTGCATTGCTTAATTCAAATCTGCTGTTGAACAGTTCATTTGCTTTTATAGAGGCATTGCATGGGCAATACCTGTAAAATAAACCAACCACGTGGTCCTCTCTGACACTATGGGCCATAGAGGTAGGAAGGACATGTTAGGAGATGAGCTCAGTTATATTTTCTAAGTGTGGATTACGCAGTAAGGGTGAAGGAGAACACTGTCTTTTAGCCTCAGTGTGTTATCTGGGTCTTTAAAACCATTAAATGAATTACTGATTCTGACACTGAAATGAGAATCTTGGAGACCTCAAAAAACATGCTTTTATTAAATTCAGTGAAAACACCTAATGGATTTTTTAAAAATCCTGAAAGATCTGGGTCCCAGTGATTTTCATTGATAGTTTTTGCATAAATCTCTTATGTGCTTTTCTACTTAAAATCCCATGCATGTATTTCTGAAAGAAGGATTTAGTTATTGCGAAAATTTGTTGTAAGGTTTAAATTTTGTATTGTTGATTTTCCTTTAATTTGTATCATGTTTTCCCATTAAGGTAATTCTGTTGACTACAGAAGAGCTATTTATAAGTCATCATTTTTGAAGTCATAAGTGTCTCTTCTGTCTTCTCTCTTACATACATAAGATTCAATAGCTACCCATGATGTCTCTATATGAGTAGCTAGTTTTGTGGTACCACAAATGATGAAAGTGTAATGTGCAAAATTCACATCCAGTGACAGTTCCTCCATATTTTATTATTCTCTTGTAAAAACAGTTTAGGAGACTTAAACAAGGACAAGAAAATGCTCTTAAAAAGGCATGAAATATCATTTAGCTTCACTTAGAATCATCATCATTCTAAAATAAAACCACTACACTCAGTTTAACTGTGCTTAGTGAATAATGTTTGCAGTACCTATTATTTAAAACACTGATTCTTGTTCCTTCTCTTCATAGAGCTTCAGAATCTTACATAGACTGCAAACTTCACTGTCACAAACTCATAGATAATTCATCTCAAACTTTAATGAATGCTGCTATCATTTAGAGGAGATTAGGCAACCATCTGCAGGAATGTCTGTGGTAAATAGTTCCAGGGCAAGGAAATAGTCTAGATGTCCTTGTAAATCCTGCATTCTACAATTACTTTTACTTTTCAGTGCTTCTAGAAAAGAAAAGAGAATGAAGTTATTGAATCGAGAATAGTTTAGAAAATTGCAGTTGATCCTCAGTCATTTTCTCTTGAGTTGTAAATGTATAGAGCAAAAAAAAATTGCACACGGTAGCCTGTGTGTAATATATAAACAGCTTGCTGCAGTGTTCAGTAGAAAGAGATTGTTTATACAACATGCTAATATTCTGAAATAACTACTTCCCTGGCTAACCATATCAATAATTCAATTAATTAAATATATGACAAAAGCAAAATACTTAATGCAGAAGTAAAATGGTATGAAATGTAATAAAGCAATGAAGATACCAAAGGATTATTATGATAGTACGATTTAAATTTTTAAAAGCTACACATGAATAAGTTATTATAGTAGAAACATTAAAATGATGAGAACACTACAGGAGAATGCATTAAAGGAGTTTCATTAAAAAAAGGAAAAATAAATAAAGGTGTTCCCCTGTGTTTTCATTCTTCAATGTGTTATTACATCGGTGAATCTCTTGAGAGAAAATAGCGAATATGAGAGAAAAATACACTGCTGAATTTTAAAAAACTTAATGTTAAACTTGATAATATAAATTTCTTTTCACAGAATCACAGAATGTTAGTGGTTGGAAGGGACCTGCGAATATCATCAGTTTATTTTTATTTGAAAACAAACATTTTTGGATGGATTGCTATGTAAAAATTTGAATGGAAAAGATGTAAACTAAAGAGCAACTTCTGCATACTGGCCATCACAATTATAAAAAAGGTCAGATTTAGTAGAGATGTAAATGGGTAAAGCTGTAGTTTGGGCTTTCATTCCCCCCTCCTTTTCTTCTTTGCCTAGTTATAATTCTGCAAAGCACACGTGAAAACAAACTACCTGCTGTGGTGACATTTTACATTCATTCTGAACAGGTATGAGACACTACACTAGGTTCACATGCTCAATTTCCCCTGCCTAGGTGTAAGATGATGAGGAATTGGGCCCAGGAAGGAAAGTAATAGAATTTGCACATTTTCAAAATTCTGTGCACATGCAAAGTGAATGTTACATCTTTATGATATTCTTCACTGACCAAATCTGTACCTGTGAATAAACAGGTTCAGATCCCACTGAAGATAATGACTGGCCAAGAAAGTTACTGCAGAGTTGCACAGATAGACAGCAGATTGCATTGCCTGAGAAAGTCTAGCTCATCAGAATTTGTGCTGTAGTTAATATTTTAATTCAGTAATGTTTTGATTCTTATGTCATTAATAATTCCAGTAGTAGTATTACAGAATCATAGAATGGTTTGGGCTGGAAGGCACATTAATGATCATCTAGTTTCACCCCCCCTGCCATGGGCAGGGACACCCTCCACTAGATGAGGTTGCTCAAAGGCCCATTCTACCTCTCCTAGAACATTTTCTGAGACAGAACATCCACAACTTCTCTTTGCAACCTGTGTCAGTGTCTCACCTTCCTCACAGTAAAGAATTTAAATCTGATCTAAATCTACCCTCTTTCAGTTTAAAACCATTACTGCTTGTCCTATCACTACATTACCTGATGAATAGTTGCTCCTCATCTTTCCTGTAGGTCCCCTTCATGTACTGGAAGGATGCTATAAAGTCTCCCCAGAGCCTTCCCTTCTCCAGGCTGAATAACTCCAACTCTTTCAGTCTGTTTTCTTATCAGTGGTGCTCTAGCCTCTTGATCATCTTTGTGGCTCTCCTCTGGAGCCACTTAAGCAGGTTCATGTCCTTCTATTCTTGAGGGCTCTAGAGCTGGATTCAGTACTCCAGGTGGGGTCTCACAAGAGTAGAGTAGAGGGGGAGAATTACCTCCCTTGACCTGCTTCTTTTGATGCAGCCCAGGATGCAATTTGCTTTCTGGGCTTCAAGCGTGCATTTCTGGATCATATTCAGTTTTTCATCTACCAGCACCCCCAAGTCCTTCTCCACAGGGATGTTCCCAATCCATTCTCCACCCAGCCTGTATTTGTGCTTGGGATTGCCCTGACCCAGGTGCAGGACCTTACACTTGGCCTTATTGAACCTGGTGGGGTTCACCCAGGTCTACTTATGAAGCTTGTCAGGGTCTGTCTGGATGGCATCCCTTCTTTCCAGCATGGTGACCACACCACACAGCTGGGTGCCATATGCAGACTTGCTGAGGATGCACTCAATCCCGCTGTCCATGTTGCCAGCAAAGATGTTAAACAGTGCTGGACTGTTAATCCAACACTATTACCTAGGACCAAATGGATATCCCTAGACAAACAAAACTAATTACCTATGTACAGTATGTTGACTGTTTAGCAGACCTAATTATTTTCCCTAATTTTTTAAAAGATGAAAGAATACATACTTACATGTATTAGTATATCTCTGTGTGTGAGAGAGGAAAACTTGAATCTGATTTCCTACAAATGTTAACTATCTTTTTCTTTTACTTGATAAATGCAAGAGTGTATTATAATTAAAAAAAAAATAAAAAATTACTTTGTTAGTACAAATACTATTGCCTTTCATATTTCAACTACTATTAAATTCCTCTCTGTGTTTTCATCAGTAATAAGATATCTTTCTGTGTTCATGAATGCAGCTCAGTTCAGATCTTAATTCACTCTAGTGAAAGAAATTACTCCATTCAGTTTTAAACTGGTCAAAGCTCTTCTATACTGTTTTGGAGAGCCAAAAGAGGAATTTGTATGGGACCAGGATTTACGTAGGAAGTAGGCAAAGACTGTTGTAAGAACGTTTTCCACATTTGCTAAGAAGAGGTTCCCATGGAAATCTAATTCAGCTAATAGCTATGTTACCATTTTGGCAACTTGCCTGCCTGGTGAGGAAATATCATTTTAAGGGGTTCTCATAGAAAGCCATAGCTTAAATCTGTAGTGCAGAGTGATGACATTCACTATACCCTGAGGCTCTGTGTCCTGCCAGTGCAGGCGAGAACAAGTGCTTCCTTGTGGTGCCTGGGTGCCTGCTACAGTGAAGTAGAGCTGGAGACAAGGAAGGGAGTGCTCCTGTGATTTTGTTCTCTTTTGTCACAAACAGTACTGTAAGGGAGTTTTGTTTTATTTGCAGCCCTAAAAAAGGAACTAAAAAAAAAGCAAACAAACCCCCCTCAGTCCTTTGAATGTAATGAATTATTTTATTTATATATATATAGTTGAGAGATTATTTTATAGTGTAAAAGAAACAAATTCCCAGCCTCTCAAATCAATGCAAATTCGTGCTTCTAAGTCAACACACATTCTGCCATCTAGTGACCAGAAGAAATTGTACTGACCAGCTACAACTGTGACAAAAACCCCTAAGTGCTGCTACTATTGTATATTGCACTAGTATCTTTGTGGGAGAAAATGTAGAATGGGCTAGGAAGAAATTAAATGTGCATGAAACTTTTTCAGACTCCTGGAAGTCTGCAATTAATCAGATCTATTGATATCAGTTAATGGTTCAGTCCAAAAATCAATTTAAACAAACTGGTTCTTCACATATTTCTATAGCTCTCTTCTTTCTTCCTTCTGTCCTCTGCACCCCCTCCTTCCCCTTCACCTGGGACTGACATCAGCATTTTGCACAATTTACGGGAAAAACATTTGTGTGTTGGCACAGCGAGGATGCCATGCTACTGCACGTGAGACGGTTTGCATTAATGTACATTCTGGCTGCAAGGCCTTTAATACCCATTCCATAGTCAAGAGTAATTGAAAACACTCATTTGACTATTTACAGTTCAGGAGTGCTGAGGATAGTATGAAGTACACTGCTGGAGTGCTATGAGTGAGAGAAGAAAATGATAGTCAGTTTGGGGAATCAGTTGCCTCTTCTTGCTATTAGGTTGGGATCAGCCTTTGGGAAGCTTCAAAACATCTCACCTTCCAGGTGTATGGTACAGTACAAGCTGAGGACACTCAGCAACTCTCAGAGGTAGCTTTAGATTTTAAATACCCTGCAGGGGTAACCCTAAAGGTCTCCGAATGACTTTTTTTAGTTCAACAGTTCATTCACTCTGTTGTCACCAGCTACTATGCTGCAAAAGGCTTTTTTAATTAATGCCAGTTTGTTCTGTGCCACTAATAGCAGAATTCATAGTAGATGGTACACCTATCACCAGATCAATAAATTTACGCTGTGAAGTTCTTATGAAACGTGACATAAAAATAGCCATAAGAGACAAACCAACATGGTTTATAGTGTCATCTGATCACTAGAATATATATGTAAAGGGCTGACAAATATTATTAAGCAGCCTATGCATAAAATCTGTTCGACATGTACCCTAACTTCAGTGATTGTCAAAATGAAAACACTAGCCATTTGTGAGTAGAAACTTGGAAAGGTGGTATTTTTTTCTTTTGTGTTGCTCAGTCTTCCTACTTTGCATTTTTATACTGTTAACAGATGTTTTTTTCTTCTTTGTTCCTACAGAGAGCACATGGCACCTCTCTTCTCTCCTAAAAACGTACACCTACATTGGCCGTAAGATTTTAGCTTCTCCTTTAAAAACTAAAAAGGTTACTCAATAGGAATAAAAATTCCCATAACATAACATAAAAATAAAGGTAAAGCCAATGGAATTGCACATAAGAGTTGTAAATAGTACTCAAGCTGTAAAAAACCCAAAACAACTGGAATTTCAGAAATTAATATTGTGTTTCTTTCACTACTAGAAGGCATGGAACTATATTACATGCTTCAGAGTTATATGTAAAATGAAATGATAAATCACATCCATATTAAGATATATGTGTTGCTAAAATACTTTCAATTATTGATCCATTGTGTACAGCTGAGAAGAGAAAGGATAAGCATCCTATTGCAGGAAACTGTTGTACTTCCATAGCCACCAAAGGACCACTGACAGCAGGATAAATTCTTTTATAACAAAACCTCAGATTGTCTACCACAAATGTTTGGAATATGTTATGATTTATTATAAGTCATGATCTGGTTAAAATGATCCATTTAAGGTTCCCCATAATGCTATTTGTTATTTATGTTTTGAGGTATTTCTTTATGAGTTTTATTCTCATGCAGTAGGTTATAGCATTAACAATGTAATAAAAAGCATTAAAACCCTTTCATGTTTCCAGGTCTAACTTAGAATCACACTGATTTCTGGATCAGGCCGTGTACCTATTTGATGCTGAAAAGATTAATTGTCCCTCTTTACTTAATGAAACAATATGATTAAAATGAATGTTTGAGGTAAAAGCAAAGAAGGATTGTCCTGTTTCAACCAAGGGAAAATTAGGAAAGGAATCACCAAAAAATTCTGTTCAGGGGCTGATGTACATAAAAATACCTTCTTCTGGGTTAGAAAAATAATTCTCAGCAGCAAGAACTGGGTAAAAGGAGTGAGAATGAGAAAAATGCCTTTTTTCAGAATCCTAATTCAAACATCCAATATTATATCCCAAACATCAGGTCTTGAATCATGCTGACTAGACCTTACAGGACAACTCTATGCCAGATACTGTCTAGGGTAAGATGGTTGCTATGACCTTATTCACACAAACAGTTCCTTGAAACTGTGCCATTTAGTCATACTTTAGACTGAATTGGGTTAAAATGCTTTTCCAGCCCAGAAAGCATTTAAATACTTGTCTTCTGTGAAGTATTGAGGGAAAAGTATAACTGTTTCTTCTTCTACATTCATTATTTATCTAGGATCTGAAAATGGAGGAAGTTGTATTCTGTGCTGTGTTTGCTGTAAACTATGACAGTCACATATATTTTATTATAAAATGCTTAATAAAAATTCATTACTGTTAATCTTCTTAGATTAAACAATTTTGAGAGCACTGTTTGTACTTATATGCAGAACCTGGACACTTCTGATCCCATTATGAAAATGTACTTGACCCTTATTTTTCTTTTCTTATGAGACCTGAATTTTAATGAGGTTTTAAAGTCCTCACTTATATCAGTACACTGCATTTCCTGTTGCTACTTTTGCTCTCATGCAGCATTTAGCTAAATACTTCAGCTGGAAAAGAGAGCACTGTACAAGTCTGGTTCCATTTTTTGACAAAACTTATATTTTTATCTTTGTTATGAAACATTTATCTTTAATGTATATTTATATATTTACTATATAAATGCTTAATATATCAAAGGGATATTAGTTGAAAGGTGCATCTCAAAGACCATCAGCAACAGTTGAAGCGAATTCAATGTGTAAATTAAAAATGTGTTGTTAATAAGTGGAAAAATGAAAAAGTCAAGGAATGATTAGATCTGGCGTCAATGACTGGTATTTTAATTTCCTTGGTGGTATTCATGAGTAACCCTTTATTGTGAATGGAGCTACACTGCTTATAAACCACAACCCTGAAAAATGATCTCCCAAATGTTCCTTTGCCTCTTTACCAGAGGTCTCTGTCCTGCAGGACACTGCATGTGCCTGTGCCCAGCACATGATGCTGCGGGACTGAGACCGGAGCATTCACCACCTTACTGTATGCCTCTGGAAAGCCTTCCTCTAGCAAAAGTCTCCCATTATTGCACTCTGTAATTAAAAACTAGAACTAAGTCTTCTGTGAGAATGGTGTCATATCCTCTAAATTGCCTGACAAGCAGGCGGTGCACAGGCCGCAAACTCGGAGCAAACGTGCCTTGCTGTCACAGCCTCTTCAGGGGAAAGGCTTTGTAAAGTCTCTTGTCCTTCACCATGTTGTTGATTGCGGTTTAAATGGTCATCTGTACCATACCTTGTAAAAATTCTGAAAGTATCATCTAATCTTAATTTGCATTAGAATATTGAGCGTAAAACTTTAATTATAGTAGGGGCTTTCCCACAGAATAAAAAGCTATCTTAAATCACAGGAGCTGTAGGAATATTTTGTAAAAAACCTTCATAAAAATGTGACACACGTATGTGTGTGTATATATACACATATATATGTATGTATATGCGTTAATTAGATTTTTTATGTATTTCTGGGATGTACTAAAGTGATGAATGCTT
>JANIJG010012921.1:16753-57599 GCA_024611175.1 Megaceryle torquata | reverse complement strand
CAATTTTTTTTTATTTTTTTTTTTAATTCTTTTTTTTTTTTTTTTTTTTTCCAGGATTTGTGTGCTGATTATAAAGCATTCTGAATAAGAAGCACTCTTTTTTTTTTAAGCATTTAACAGCCTTAGAATTGCTTCTTAGAGGGCTAGCAGAAACAAGCATTTTGTAAAGGTTTCATACTTGGCCTCTGGAAACAAAAAAAAGAGCATGGACAGATGCTCATTACAAAAGCACAGTTTCAAGAAACAGTATATAATTTACTGCATTCTTAGAATTTAACACCAGAGTCCTCCCAGTCTGTAGACATACCCTTGACTGCGATCAATATTTGGAAGATTACAGGTCTATTAAGATAACTGAAATCTTAAGCAATCTATTCAAGACTACTGGAGCAAGCCACTAATTTTAAAGTATTTTTATTTCAAAAGGGACTTAGGTTTAAAAATCCAAGGGTGTAATACAGGCTTCATCATGCCATTTTACACTGATTTTTAATGGAAGAAGGTAATCATGAATCCACTTTTTTTTTTTCTCTAATTTTTCAGTGAGATTTATTCACATTATTTTTGCATTTACTTTCTGAGAATACTCAAGGGATCCGGTTTTCTGAACATCAATGGCTTTGGGAAAGGAATTCCAGAATTGTGTGTATAGCTGTTCATGGAAATGATATTGAAGCATTCTTTCCTGAACATCCATGCAAGAATACTTTATGCACTATTTCCTTTCAAAATAAATAGAAATAATATAATATGCTATCTCTCAACAATAAAAACAAACAAACAAACCCCAGGCAAACAAAAACCCCCACCTATTCAAATGTATTGTATTAATAAATCACATCTGACATTTTTGAACATAGTGGAATGTACGGTAAAAGTAATAAGGTCTAGCACATCCAAGAGTTACATGTCTAGGTCAAAAGCAAAGAGCAGGTCTGTGCAGTAAAACCAGAACAAACCAAACAACCCTCCCACCATTCAGATTATAATTTGGTAAGCAAAGTGCTTCTCTTTGGCAAGGAACTTCTCTCAAATGCCAATGACTCTCCTCTGCTGAAGAAAAGATAAGAAATTATGGAGTTGGTTTGGGTTTAATTTTTAATAAGAATTCCCTTGCTGAGAGTGTTTCTTAAACTATTACCTAGCCTTTATTCTAGAAGGAAAAGTATAAATATCAAAGATAAATACTTTGCTATTGTATGAAAAGAGTTGTCTATGTTCTTTTCACATCCCGAGGGCAGTGTTGTTTCTTCAGCGTTGAAGGGCAGTAGTTCTCATGAAGTTGTAAATAAGCTAAGTCATCAAAATGTTTCCCTCTGACAGATGTAATGTGACTGCAACATTGTAGGTGTCTTTATTTTCTATTCTTTGCACATTTTCACAGCTGCTTTCCTCCATGAACTTTTAATTATTTATTTTGGTGTGGTGCCTTTTTCTTTGATTTGTAAGAGTAGACGATAATGAATTTCAGGAAGAATGTGTCTCACTAATACTTATGCCTATATTCATGTTTGTTTGTTGTCTTGAATACAGGTGAATCTGGTGTTGAAGAGTGGGCCCAGTGGAGTACGTGTTCAGTTACTTGTGGTCAAGGGTCGCAGGTGCGAACCAGAACTTGTGTATCACCTTACGGGACACACTGCAGCGGCCCTTTAAGAGAATCAAGGGTTTGCAATAACACTGCCCTCTGTCCAGGTAGTGTTAGCAGACAATAAATAAAATTGTGGATGTTTTTGAACTGTATAATTATAAGAATTTGAAACTGTATCTTTTTTAATTACTATTATTTTTAACATGAGTTTCATAAGAATATTTCAGTTAGAGCAGAGAAGTGTAATTCTATTGAGCTGCAAATTTTTCATGTAGGTTGTTATTTTTACTTTCAGAACAGTTAAGATATGGAACAAGAATCCCTTTTTGTTTCAGATTATTTTTTTTAAAGTCTACATTCTCTGATTTTCACAGAGAAGATATAGCATGAGTACAAAATACAAACTAGGGAAGAAATCCAGATCATCAATACATTAAGCAGAGACTGATTAACGGAGTGGGTAAAGTTACCCTATATCATTCGACCCTGCAATTGTTTTGCCATTTAGAATACTGTCTTCTAGGCAATGGGCCAGGCAATGTTCAGTGTCTTCGTGGACTTTACATTGTTCTGTAACACAGGGCAACAGCTGTCTGTTAGAGGAAGTAGGATGAGACCAAAAGTAACTCTTTTACATCCGACACTAAGTAAGGGTAATTAGTATCTTGCATCACTGTTTTGCTCTTCCTCGTGTCTCAGAGATCTGGACATAGTTGGAGTTCAGCAGTAGTTATGCACTAAGAAGACAACACAGGCATGTTTGAGATAATTGCTGAAAGGGCACATCTCATTTCATTAGACTCTACCTGTGGATTTGATTAATCTGGGATGGGAAGCAAAAAGGAAGGCCTGTGTCCTGTCACTACATGCATTTTCCTCTGATGTGTCTGAAACACAAAAAAATGCATGCCTCCCTTCAGATTCATTAGTTCCTCAGGCCTTTGTAACATTTGATCCCGGGAAGATGGTGAACCACCTTCAGCCTCTGGGGAAGCTCACTCTGTTTTTGAAGTAAACTGAACTGTCATATAGAAAGAATCCTGTGGACTTTATCTCAATAAGTAGTAATATGCAGAATCAAAGTCTTACTTTGTCACTGTGTTTTGAAAAATATCCAACAAGAAGTGCATATGCAATCCCATCAGAGTTTGTGTATCAGCATTATAAGCATTTAGGGAACCTCTGTAATGAAAAGCAATTTAAAAGATTGTATCTAGATAAACCATCACAGTAATAAGAACTGCTCTTAGCACCTAATGCTTTACCACTGTGCTTTAGGTAAGCAATTCATGTGACATTTTCTAATATTTCAGGGTAGAAATACCCAGACAGGGCTGAATTCGATCACTTGACATGCTTCCATACAAAAATGACAGTGACATCTAAATAGGTTAGGCTAGATTATAGTCTGATAGAGGTGAGATACGTTTCAAAAGAACTCTCAACTTGAAAGGACAAAAAAAAAGAAATTAAAAAAGAGAACTATAAAAGAAAAGAACAAACTTTCCAAATAATAAAAGATAGATTTAAAGATTTCTTTGAACCTGTGTGGAGTATGAACATGAAAACACACCATCCAGCACTTACAATGAGTTGCAGTTCTGCCTGATTTCTTGCTCATTTAGTATTAACTAAAAAGAGAAAAAGGCATTTAAATTACCTCATTTTACAGAATTTTATCTTCTTTCTCTTTAATAAGGGCAGAGAACTTTTCATATCAAAACAAACGCACGAACAAAACCAAACAACCCAAATCACATAATGCAAAAGCCAAGGTAATTAATTTCCTGTCAAACTAGAGAAAACTTAAAAATCACATTGTCTAGAAAACTTCTAAACAGTGCTCATACCAGAAGGCTGCTTCATATTTCTCAGGTCACAAAGGAGCTCTTTCCTTACACATGAACTCCCACTTCATGGTCTGACTGGCTTCCAGGTTACTAGTATGAGCAATGGCTACCAGTTCTCACTGGCTAACAGTGATACTGCCAAGATATTTTCCTTTTCAGATCACCACAGCCAATTCTGATAATCTTTATGTATCTGGAGTTATTTTTCCTAAATAATTAATCTGGGCTTAATCTTGCATGTTTCACATAATTGCAACAACCTTACTAATTTATGTTGGTCTCTGGCTACAGGATCACTAATGTGTGGCAGTGTGCAAGATTAACAATTTAGAAACGTGCTTTTCCCACTCACAGGTCCACTAATTTTTCAATCACCCTGTTAATTATTAGCCTAAATATCTTCCCTCCTCATTATATTATGTATCCTGACTCAGAAAGTTGCATAGTTTGGGATTATCGTTAGTCCATGCATAGCAAAATGCATAGTTTGTACACTAGTATAATTAAAACACATGTTTAACAAAATAATCCAAACACATGCATATAGGCATAGCTGGTATCTGGCCCGTGTACCCAGACCTGTACCACTCATTTCAGACAGCTTTCAGACTCATTTAACACAGAGAGATTTTACATCATAGAGAGTAAACTAGAAGCAATAAACATACAAAAACATAACAGTGGTCTCTCCTGGTAATGTACAAAAAAAAAATCTACTGGAACATAATCATTTTGTGTTTGCATGATTAGAGAAAGCAACAGGGAGGACATTTTGAGAGCTGTAATGATGTTTCCTAATCAAAAAGTTGCCCCTACAAAATAAAATAGTATGCATAGTGGCCTATTGGACTATACTTTAAGCATCTATCCACAAGCTTTAAAGGAACCTTTTTAAACTTGCAAATACTAATATAAGGCTTTCAAAGAATTTCCATACTCCCTTTAGCATCTGAGATACTCACTGGGATGTTAGGGAATACATCGCTCTGTGATCTCACTGTCCTGGAAAAGTTTGAGAGTGGGAATCACTAGCTTCATCTTTTTATTCATATATACTTTATATGTATGTATTAGTATTGAAATAAAACATTAAATTTCAACAGAGTACTTCTGATAATTCAAGTAAAATCATGAAGGAACAATTATTTATGTAAGTTTTGGCTATATTATATTTGGTCTGGAGCAATACTATTTCAGGGGCAGAAGCCCACTAGGTAATTCAGCCTGTCTTGGTATCAAGAGCTTTCTAGATAAGTGCAGCATAGTAGGCCACAGAACAGCTCAAGTGACCATTGTTGTTACTGGTTCTTTTGTGAGCAAGTACATCTCAGGATCCAATACTGCAGTGCCACTGATTCATTTCAGCTTAGTGGATCATTTCTAAAATAGCTAAAACTTCAAGGAGAAAGAACAGGGAATTTCCATGCATGTAGAGCATCTCAGTTTTTGTTTCTCCTTCTCCATTGCCTTCAACAACTTTTATCACAAAATCTTTCTGAAGCTCAGCATTTTCAGGTTTATGGGTAAAGTAAGACATCACAGGAGCAGGAATACCCTAAACCATTTCAAATATTTGTATGATCAAAAGCAATATTTTGGCTGGTGTGATACGCTAAGACTGCTTTACTTACCTCCTTTTTTATCTCAGGGCTCGTATCCACGAATTTTAGCCATATTGCTGAAATGTTGCACATTTTGATATATTCTGTGTCTGCATGGTACACTAACAAAATTGTTGTTATAGAGAAATTAGCCCTTTTTTTTTTTTCATTTTTTTCTCCCTTTTTATTTATTTATTTATTTATTCCTGTGGCTTATTGTTAGTAATCTATGCTCTGGATATTCAGGCCCCTACTTAAGAGGAAGAAAATAAGAGTAAGAAAAACTTAGGTTTGTAATTAGAAAGAGATATGGCAGTAGAGTTTAAATGTGAAGGTTAAAAGGCAGCTGCCAGAAATTTTGCTGAGTTTATGTATTAAAAATGTAAGAAACATTTTTGACTGCACAATTTAAGCTATGCAAAAGGAAATCATTTCACTTAAGTGAGTTTACATTTGTGTGTACAAATTCTCTAATTTTTAAAATTCCTTTAATGTAGCATCTCCTTAGATTGTTATTCAGCCACATTAAACTATGATATCATAAAACCATAGAAACACAGAATAGGTTGGGTTGGAAGAGACTATTAAAGGTCAAACCCCTCTGCAATGAGCAGGGATATCTTGAATTAGATCATGTTGCTCAGAGCCCCATCCAACCTGGCCTTGAATGTTTCCAGCGATGAAGCATCCATCACAGAATCACAGAATGGTAGGGGTTGGAAGGGACCTCTTGAGATCATCTAGTCCAACCCCCCTTCTAAAGCAGGTTCACCATAGAGCAGGTTGCCCAGCACCACTTCCAGGCAGGTTTTGAGTATTTGCAGAGAAGGAGATTCAGCAGCCATCTGGGCAGTCTGTTCCAGTGCTGTGTTACCTCACAGTGAAGAAGTTTTTCCTTGTGTTCAGGCAGAACTTCTTGTTTGTGCCTGTTGTTCTTTGTACTGTCACTGAGCACCACATAAAATAGCCTGGCCCCATTATTTATAGATATTTATCACCTTTCTTGAAAGCCTGTTCCTGTGCTTCACCACCCTCACTGTAAAAAAATGTATTCCTTTAGTCTAAATCTAAACTGTTTTATTTAAAACCATTACCTCTTGTCCCATCATAACAGGCTCTACTGAAAGGTTTGTTCCCATCTTTCTTATAGGCCCCCTTTAAGTATTGAAAGGCCACAATAATGTCTCCTTGGAGCCTTCTCCAGGATGAAAAACCCCAACTCTCTCAACCTTTCCTCGTAGGAGAAGTGTTCCAGACCTCTGATCATTTTTGTAGCCCTCCTCTGGATGCGCTCTAATAAGTCTATGTCTTTCATGTGCTGATGGCTCCAGAGCTGGACACAGTACTCCAGGTGAGGTCTCATCAGAATGGAGTAGAGGGGCAGAATCACATCCGTTGACTTCTGGCCAGGATATGGTTTGACTTCTGGGCTATGAGTGCACATTGCTGGCTCATGTCTAGCTTTTCATCCACCAGTACTTCCAAGTCCTTCTGCACAGGGCTGCTTTTAATCCCTTCATCACCCAGACTGTATTGATAGCAGGGATCAGCCCCACCCAGTTGCAGGACCCTGCACTTGGTCTTGTTTAACCTCACAAGGTTCACACAGGCCCGCTTCTCAAGCTTGTCCAGGTCCCTCTGGATAGCATCCCATCCTTCAGGCATGTCAACACCACTCAGCTTGGTGTCATCTGCATACTTTCTGAGGGTGCACTTGATCCCACTGTCTGTCATTGTTGAAGATACTAAACAGTACTGGACCAGTACCACTTAAAATGAAACATCAATGGCCATAAATGGCCATTTGGTTTAAAGCTGAACAAATCAAAAGCATTTAAACCCCAATAAAAATCTCCCAAAATATGCTTTTCAGATGAAGGCCAGCATGGCCTCATGCCTCCTCCCACTTCACAGCAGTTGCGTATTGTGAACATCGTGGGTGTTCACTTCAACATGATTAGGCTCACAGAGTGGCAGAGGGAGGGGAAAGATGCTCTGCAATAATCCAAACTCGTTGTGCTAGCAATGTTTTTGACAGATAAACTGGCAATAAAATGAATATTTTTGTCACAAATAATGAATCTTGCATCTGAAACTGTGTTACAAAAAACAGTAACTCCTCTGTGGGCCAGCCCTCCATCTGGCACAATTTGGCATAGCTCATCTGGCTGTTAATCATCAGATGTTGTAGGGTATTTGCATTTAGAAAATGGTATTAAAGAAAGAACATGTAAATGAAATATCATAAATAAATAAGTAAATAAAAGGTAAGAAATTTTAAATTAAGATGTTCATTTAAAGATGACTTGGATAATATTGGACACTTCTGTAATGCATTGAACAGATTAATTCTCCTTGACATTTGTTTTCTGACATTGGTTGTTTTCTTAGTATTATGCCTTTTCCACCCTTGACTTTATTAGTCATCTACTAGTTTCAGATATTGAAGTCTAAACATACAAGAAGGTACTGTGAAATTTTTACTTAATGAGCTAAAGTTTGTCATGGAAGATGATTTTCGACACAGCTTCGGTTCAACCAAATGGATAGAGGTTTCTGCAAGTTTGACTCTACCCAAAGTGAAACATTTCAGTTTGTTTTTTTACAGATCACAAATGAATTATTCTCTGATGCTGCTAAAATGCAGTCACTCTTGCCAGAAGACATATACAACCTTTTGGTTCAAGACAATAAAGATCCCCTCAGAACATGTTTTTGTCATTTTTAAAAGAAGACAACTAACTTAAAATGTTTTGACAGCATCAAATGAAAAGTCCAAATTAAACAATAAGCTTATATGTACCCTGAAAAATCTCAGCCTGTGTCTACCTAGCATCAAGAACTTTCTAATTATTTTTTACAGAATAATATTGATCTAATTTGGATTTTGTTTTTCTATGGTTTATGCTTTTTGAAGTTCTTGTTTCACCTGAGAATCTCAATCAGTGACTATGATATAATAAGATGAAAGTATATTGTTGTGATTACTGACTATTGTTTGGAATCCAATCTGACAAATTAGTTTCTCATTAATTTTTCTCATATAGAAAAAAAATTGGAGACTTACAGATACGTCTGGATCCAGAATCTAATACTTTGCCAGTAAGAGAAAAATCTTCAGATAATATGGTTGGATCAGAGTTTGAGTATAGAACCTGTTGAGAAAAGGTGAAATGAAAGGGATTATATGCAGATATAGTCATCACTTTACAAGTTTTACAAGATTTAGATTTGCTGGTTTGGTGAAAATGTCATAGTTAATCAAGGCTTCTAAAATAAGTAGACTAAAATCCAAAACTTTACCATTAATTTGGAATGTTCCTGAGGGTTTGATTGTTATTTGTTTTGTTTTGGTTTTTTTCCTAATATAATGCAGATCAATATTTAGAATACAATAATTTTAATACACATGTAGGACTTGGAATAATTATTTTGGGGTTTGACCACTTGTATGTGACCAACTGGAAACCTTTCATCAATTGAGCTGTTACGTAGTTGGTTAAAATGTTCCCTGAATGAAGCTTGACATTTTCTGTCAGGTACAATTTCTCAGAAGGTGGCTAACAAACTTCTAACCTCAATATAGTATCTGAAATGACAATTTTCCTTACTTTAATGAAATGCAATAGAACTTACCTACGCACAGAATTCCCCTTGATCTTAATGATGGTTTTATGATAATATGCTAGGGACATCTTTACAGACTCTCGCAACTGAATTTCACCTGAGGAAATGTTATTCTGATCCCTACAAGAAAAGAGTTTTATTTTTAGAAACTGGGCAGGTGATACTTGCCTTCAGGCCAAAGGAAACCTATATATGAGAAGTTCTTTCACAGTGGTGAAAAAAAGTGAGAACAAAACAGAAAATGTATTCTGTAATGTTGTGGATCATTACCAATGATACAGTGAGAATTTCTACTCTATATCACCCTTCAGACACCCTTCAAACAGACAGGAATGCGGAAACACAGAGTCATGTGATACCGAGTGTGATGCTCGGTACTAAGGCTGTATTTTTCTTAACAGTTCTCATTATTACATTCCTGTTCATACAGAGCCTAATTTAAAGCTGTGCAACTCCTTTTATTTAAGCAGTAGAAACATAAGTGAAGTTTGTTTTACAGTATTTTTCAATTTTTAAGAAACTGTTTTACCAATGCATATATGGAATTGCCTAACCAGTACACACTTAACTATGAGAGCTTTCTGAAAATTTAATTGCAATTGTTTCTGAAAAGGAAATGTATATGGTGTATAAAAGCTCATATGCATATTCTATATTAGTTTCTCCTACAGTGGAAAAAAACCCCAAGGTAGATGCATCTTATATGAATCTTTATATTAATTTTATTAAATATATGTATATAAAAATACTTTTATGTGTTTGTAATTTATTGTGTACTTCAAAGGTGTTTGCTGAGTGAACATTTTTTTTAAGACAGAGTGATGCATGTATTACTATGTATGTTAAATCAGTGAATATGTTCATGTAAGAAGCATATCTCTTCTGCTTACGTGCTCTTGGAATATTGAGGAAAACAATCAAGTATATGTGCTGCCATGTTTCCACCAGAATTTAAAGAAGTGAAACAGTTTTAAGATAATAGCCCAAATTTATGATCATGACACAGTAAGAAATTATTGCATTTGTTGTATATTTAAAAAAAAAAAAGTTCAATTTTGATTTCTTCAAGTTTTTACAGTTGCCTTGATACATAAAACATATGCTTGATTTTCGGTAAGACTAGTCTCCTGAAAATCAAGTCTATTAAACATATCTCAAGTCAGGCACCAAAGATATCATAATTAAACTTTGAAAAGTGAAATTCTTAAAAGAATGAAAGGAAAGAAAAGAAAATGTGGTAGTGTATTTACTTTGAAGGTTAGAGAAAATGGTTCAAAGTTAAATATATTTTAGAGAAAACATGCTTTTTAAATTTAAATTAACTAAATTTTATAAAGGATTTATTTGTCAGTGCTAAAGATTACTTATGTAATGAGTTTCTTCAAGTTGGCAAAATAATTCCCATTTAAAATATTGATCTTGTCTATTTTGAAATCCATCTGTTACTTGTGTGTCTGTTTCTGGTTAAAATCTGTTTGGTTTGTTGCAGTACATGGCGTTTGGGAGGAATGGTCACCTTGGAGTTTGTGTTCATTCACATGTGGTCGAGGCCAAAGAACTAGGACAAGGTCATGTATACCTCCCCAGTATGGGGGAAGATCATGTGATGGACCTGAAACACAACATAAACCTTGCAATATTGCACTCTGCCCTGGTGAGCTCTTATCACAACTCTCTGCTTTGTTACAGTGCATTTGATGTTGGTTGTTTGCGATTTCTTTTGTTACCCTTTGCACACACACACACAAGTTATGCAAAGTGAGTACACAGGGTAATATTCATAATTCTGACTGTAGTGATTAAAGGATATAATCAGGACAGTAAATCTGTTCAAGATACTACACAAGCAGACAATTCTTAGTTTCTTCAAGATACTCCTTCTGTAGCATATGCTATGTTGTGTAGGAAATCTTGGTTCAGGATAGGTCTTAGTGAGCCAAAAGGCAAACAATTTCAGAGCATGGCTTAAAGGGAGACATTTGAGGTCACATGGTTTGTGTCCACCGTATCTGTTTGAATTACATTTGCTTATAGGTTCACTGAAATTATTTATTCATCCTACAACAAACATATTTGGGAAACCATACAATTCTAATTACTGATTTATTTAGAATAAATATTATTTACATGTGTGAAGAGAGAAAGGCTGACACAAGCTAGGGCATATTTAAATCCCAGTTAAGCCCTTATGGTAAGGATATTAAGTGCTTCATTTCTGGGAGTTAGTTGCTAAACCACTTGCAAAAAAATACCCCTAACCAAGTAAACAGTGCATGGGCTTCACTTTTCATCCACCAAAATTGAAACTAACTCCAAAAAATCAACTATTCTTTCAAAATAAATTTTAAAATGTTTGTCCATAGTTTAAAAGTTTGTCCAAAATTTTCAAGATATGTGTATATGTATGTATGTCCACACACATATATATGTGTGTATATATAATACCATATAATACCTAAGTATTATATATATGCATATAATAAATATTACAATATGTTCAATATCCAAAAAGATTATATATATATAAAAAATAATAATTTATGGTTAGTGATATTACTGTAATACTTAGGTATTTAAAAGATATCAGGTACCTGTATTGTGAGAAATTTCTTTCACGAGTTGTTTGACAGTATGAAGGTTGCCCTTGCATTGGACCTGTTAAACATCCACAGTTCACAACACTGCTGCAAATAGATTATCCAGGAATAGAGCTCTTCCTGTAAAGGGTTGATGGGCATTTCATTAGCAAATGGCTGTTAGATATTTGAAAGCAGAGATGAAAAAATGGATCTTAGTGCTTCTCAGAATTAAAACTCAATTTGTTAGATTTTTCTGAAACTTGAACTTTGCTTTTCTTCTGATCAGCAAAGCACTCTCCAACTTTACTAGAAAAATTGTGGAAAAAATTTAGTGTTCAATGCAGCTGCAAAAATTTTGAATTAAACCATTTTTTGGCCATTTTGGTAGCTGTACAATTTTACATGTGCCTACACAAAAGTAATTAACATGACACATGAGCATGAACACACAGTTGCCAAGAGAAATGCCAAATTAAAATAGCAGAAAATAAATTAACGCATTCTGTTCACTTTATTATTGCAAAGAACCATGAAAGATATTGCACCTAATCTGTCAAAATAAGCAGTTAGTTGAGAATTCTGGATTTTGAATAGTCATTTGTACCTAAATGATTTTCAGCAGAGGAAGCTATATACTGGTTACATTTAAAAGTAACAATTAAAATCTTTGCTGAATGTTAAGATTTGCTGTAATTTGAATGTACAGTTTTATAAGGGAATCCTCATGTTGAATTCTTTAGTCTTTTAACAGTATTTCTGAAACAAATCTCACATGCTATTTTCTCCTAAAGATAAAGGGAGATGTATGAAATATATATGAGAAACCATGGAATGAGTTTTCTTCAAAGACACTATAATAATTGATTCAATCTTTCCTACCCTAAATAATACTGTATAGCAATGAATAAAACTGAAGAGGGTGCATTGAAATGTAATTTCCATAATGTTTTCCTCTTCACATAAAGCTTTTATGATTAATGAGTGCAACTAACTTCCATGTTTGGAAAGATTTCCATTTTCTGCTGAATAAATTATCAGGACACAGCTTCATAGCTTGAGAGGCATCTGCACTGAGAAGTTCTTCACAACCAGGCACTACATGGAATATTTAATATAGAACTTTAGAAAAAGCCTCAAAAACTCTCTTCCTTTAATAGACTGGTTGCTGAAATCCCAGGATTAGAGATATGGATCATATCTTTGAACTGTTAGAAATGATCTGTGGATACTGTCAGACAACAGTAAAATAATTCACCTCTCTGTGTCACCAAACAGTGGTGCACACATACAGATGCAGTATGTTAAATCACTAACGTAAAGTTAATTAATTAAAATTAAAAATTGAAGTTAATTTTAATTATTAACATCATCAATTTAATAAGTTGCTATTCTAATCCTCCTTTTTAAGAACCCTGAAATTAGAGGTTGGTAAGTGCGCCAAGTGAAGTTACTTGTTTTCAGCAGTGGTGCTTTTATATCAACAGTAGTTATAAAACCAGGTTTTCAAGGATGATTATCAAACAAAATTGTATTGCAACATGCATTTTGAGTTTATAGTGGGTAGCTGCAGGTGCAAAGAGGTCCTGATGATGAAGTCTGTATGAATGCAGGATCCTGAATTGGCACAATCAGTAATAACACATTTCTTAATTCTCAGGTGTTTTAAAAAATATTGTCCAGTCTTCTTAACTATTATAGACCATATAGTCTTTCACTTCTATGGGAACTTAATTGACATATTTTTTATTATTTTGGGTTTAAATATTTTCATTTACCTCAGGAGGCTTTCTGATATATGAAATTAAAAAAATACCCAGTCCTAAACCTTTACTCATGGGAATATTCATCCGAACCCCAGTGTATGGGCTAATACAAAGTACACCACTGGTCAGTTGACAGGTTCAGAAAGAAGATTATGTAGTATGCAAAGTCAGAAGCAGACCTGAGGTGGAAGGCAGGCCATGTCTGTCCTCCTACATTTTATTTCACAAGAATGTTGAATAGGGATCATTTACCTTACAGGAAGGATGGATGACAAAAGTATATTCAGTGTTCTAAGTATAGAAAACAGAGACTGTATGTGAGACAAAGTAGTAACTCCTGTTTTCCTATTCAACTAAAGATACCTAACTTCACAGACAAGACCAATAATCTTATAAACTGACCCATCTGAGTGACTGCCGCAGCTGTAATAAATCTCTCTGAGGGGTTCAGGGTTTATGTGATGCAAGACTGGCCCCCATACTTGCCTGAAAGGACTGGTCTTTTCAGTAAGGCCTCATTTTTCATAAGGCCTTTCAAACTGTATGTGAGCAAAATCCTAATTTGTTCTTTGTTACATCAGTGTATGATTAGATGAGATAAAATGTTCTTTACTTGAAGAAAAGGAAAAGAGTTTAAAATTATTTTACATTAGCTTATAATGGCAGTTTACCGTTGCTTTAAGAAATGAGGATCTTCAAGCTAGGCCTGGTCCAAGGGTCTGCATAGGGGCCTCATTTGAAATCCCTTAACCTAGAAGGGATCTGCGAGGCCCTGCCCAGCTTAGGTAGTAACTGCTCTGTCCATCTCTTTTGTGCCTGCCGCCGTAGTTGATGGACAGTGGCAGGAGTGGAGCTCGTGGAGCCAGTGCTCGGTGACTTGCTCCAACGGCACTCAGCAGCGGAGCCGGCAGTGCACAGCAGCAGCCCACGGCGGCTCCGAGTGCAGAGGCCCCTGGGCTGAGAGCCGGGAGTGCCACAACCCCGAGTGCACTGGTGAGTACCGACGGGCGCGGGGTGCTGCGGCTCAGCCTCTCCTGCTTAGGAGGGACTTGGGGGGTGGTCCTGCCGGTAGCTCCGAGCTGGGAACTGGGGTCATGCCAGCAGGATCTCAGGAGGCCTCAAAGGGGTGGAGCAGCTACCTCTAGAGGGAGGCCTGAGGCCTCACTCTTTCCATCTGATGAGATAAAAAGCTAAAGAAAATGTCCAGAGAGAATGTGTGGTGTGCTTCATACCAGCTGTTAGGCTTTATCACCATTTAGAGGACACTTAACAGTTTTAGAAAGATATATTTGAGACCTAAGAAACTTGATACAGGGTTTTGCAAACCTAGAAAGTGAATGTCTATGAACTGATTCCCTTTTACACTGAAACTACTTCATGATCCTGTCAGTGTAAAAGCAGCCTTCCAGGGTGGGTAAATTAGCTTTATACCTACTTTCAAGCTTCATTTGCACTGTAAAACCATGTAAAAATCAAGCTTCTAAAATATCACATGCAACAATGTTTTTATTTAGTTTTTTTAAAAGGCACTTATGAACATTGTAAACATGCATCATTACCATACAGCAGCACTATACAAGTATATAAAAAGAAAAACGAAAAACACAGAAGGAACAGTGTCTGTTTTGCAGTGTAAGTGAAAGTTAATTTTCACTAATTCTTTTCATTTTGAGATGCAAGTCATTTAGATGATAATCCCATATTTAGGAGCAGAGCGGAGACTTCCCCATCTTACATATGCCTACATCTACCACTTCTGTCACTGTTATGTCTGGGGGGCTTTCTTCTCTTATTCAACTAAAGAATAACCTATATGTCCTCTTTTATGACTGTCATTATGCCACCACTGTAACTGTTTTTTTCAAAACAGCAAATGGCCAGTGGAACCAGTGGGGCCACTGGAGTGGCTGTTCGAAGTCCTGTGATGGTGGCTGGGAGAGGCGAATAAGGATCTGTCAAGGTGCTGCTGTAACTGGGCAACAGTGTGAAGGAACTGGAGAGGAAGTTAGACGGTGCAGTGAACAAAGATGTCCTGGTGAGTTGCAAATATGATTACTGTTAATATCTACACTACAGTATGGCTTACTTTCGTGGTCATCCTAGGGAGACACAAGATTAACATCTGTAGATAAAGTGCCATAACAAGCTATATCTGGCCTTGCTTTACAAAAGTCACTGCTGTTTCTCTCAGTAGAGTTGTGTTTATGTAGCTAGGTGTAAACTACCTCTGTTGGATATAGAAGTAATACATAATATTTTAAATAAATCAAAATACAGTAGTAAAGAAAGTTATCAGAAAAATATTTTATTGTATAGGTATGCCTATATGATTTAGAGCAATGATGATTTGCCACAGAAATTCTCTTTGAATCTCTCTTCTCTCTCTCTTTCTCTCACTGTTTCACAGAATATCAGGGTTGGTTATGTAAATCATAGAATTCATTTAATCCAGTGCACAAGAGATGTCTTTATAGCCTATTTGGAGTAAATTCCAGTGCAATGAAGAAAAGGGAAAAAAGTGAACCTTACTGTACTGTATAGAATGAATGAATACATAAGCAAAGCTTTATAAAAGGGAAGGCAATTTAAGATGGAAAAAAAAGGTTTATCTTTCCTGTTTTAATATAATGCTTAAATATATTTCTTTTCAGCACTTTTTACTTTGTCCTCCCAGCAGATTTAAGTCTTTCCCACTGAGAGTTAATAAAAGTGTACTTTTGAGCTTCTTCAAAAGCGATGAATAAACAAAACCAGCTGGTGAATTTAATTATATTTATCTGTAAATACACATTGTCCTAAAGTAAAAGAATGCATTGTTGGAAAGGTGTAAGGTGACAAAATAAGGTGCAAGTAGCATTAAGTTGTTTTAGCAATTTGCTTGGAAAATTATGTGTACTGAACTGCAAGCCAGGAAGCAGCAAAAATTCCTCTTGTAATCTCGGTGACTTCTGGACAGTTTGATGGCTATGTTCTCTGATAGTCAGAGTAAGGACTTAAATGGCAGGGATACTTTGGGTCAGGAAATTAAAATATACCGCATTTGAATTTTATGTTTTCATAGGCAGCATGTTTAACCCTTGACAGCCATCAGAGTTTTCAAGCTCTTTAGAGTACAGTAGACCAATGAATCTCATTGCATTTGAAGAACAACAAAAGGACTATTTGTAGTTATGAAGTTATAATACTGTACTGGAAAAATTAACCAAATTTAACTCTCTTCTCAAATGATCTATTTAATTTTAATAATAAATTCATCATTTGAAAAAAAGGACAAAACAGTATTTGTACTACAGTCCTAAACAAATTAGGATTTCCATAGTTAATGCAGACATCCTCCAAAAAATCACAGAACTAAGAGAAGGCCAATGTGAATCTTCACAATAAGCAGCCATTCAGATCAACCAGCTTCTGCTTATAAAACCATTCTTGAAATAATTTGCATTTGTATATTTAAAAGTAAAACCATGCTGCTCCAGTCCAATTTTCAAAGGTTGCCACCTGCTGTTAATAAAATATTTTACAGATGTATTTACAAGTCAACTGCACACAAACCTTTATTTGCCATTTGGTAATTCTATTTATTTACTTGATTAATTCCAGATTAGCATTGGTATGCTTATAGAAACAGTAACCTAAAGCCACTTTTAACAAGCTATACTTTATGCAGAAGTTTATACATGAATAACAGATTTTATTTATCTGTTTCTTGACTGGCATTTACTAAAACATTACTTGTGATTTCTTTTTCTGTGTGGGAAACATAAGACTAAAACGTTAATTTTTTCTTTTGCCATTAGCATAAGAACAGATCTTCAGTTCTATAGATCTGCTCAATATATTTGTGAAGTTCATCAAGCTGCAACTGAGAGGTGTATAGACTCACAGGAAGTTAAATTACAGATGATTTTAAACTGTGGAAGTGAAAGGAGAATAAAATATTTTTCTATTATGCTGACTGCTGTTGAAGAGATACTTTTCAAACAGCTGTTTACTTGACTGAAAATGTTGACTTGATTTTTGTAGTTTGAGTTCTGCATTACTTGAACTCTATACAAGATTTTCTTCATAGTTGATCATTGACTCTCTTCAAATGGTTTGGGCAGGGACTGAGTTATATCAGACACTACTAGAAGCTATATATATAGAACTACTATAACGATCATGAAGGCAGGCTCGGAACTATTATCTGAAAGGATTTCTCAAACAGCTTGGTTTCTGGACAAATGTTGAGTATCTTTCTTTGTGATATATTTGTATTCTCAATTGTAAATTTTAACACTGTGGTTGTTCTCTTCCACTGTGTAATATTCTGGGAACAAAAAACCAAAGATCTGAAGATCCTTTGTTGTATTCCAAATATCTAAAGTTAGATCTCACTCCTAGTAGGTCAGCAGTGTATTTAGTACTCTGCACTCAAGATATCCTTTTGTGAAGGATAACTTCAGAAAACTGGAAACAAATTAGGGAAAGGAAAAAGCCTTCTCAATCTGCTAAGCAGCTAGTCACACAGGAATCACTGCAGAAAACTTATACAGGATGAAGGAACAATAGGTCTGTCCCAGAGGAATCAATGAGACAGCCATGTAACAAAAGAAATTGCAACTTGTGACCGGTAAGGCCTTACATGGCAAGCTGATTAGAAACTTTTAGAGGAATGTGTAAGAGAAATAATTTAAGTCCCATCAAATGTGTCAGTAAAAACTAAGAGTTGTGAGAATTGAGAACAACATAGAGGATTGCTTAGGAGAGAAGACTTCTATAAATTTAATTTTATAAAAATAGGACCATTTTCTGATTACAGTTTTAAGAATATATAAGGTTCCAATAATATAGGATTGATTTCCACAAATATTTAATTACATAATAGTTAATTCTATAATAATTCTATATATGTTCCAATTTATAAACTTTATCCAGATTTTAATCAAAGCAGATCGTCAATATTTATCTCATAAGCCTATTGTCAACAGTAGAAAAATTAATATAGGAATTGTTTTGATCAAAATATTACTGAAAATAATTAGACTACCTCATCTGTTAACAACAAAAATAACTGCACAACTGCTGCCAAAGACTACCTAATAATTTCTTCCTGAAGGTTCCTTCAGATGCAATACTAGCTACAGAAAGTCAAATATGAGGAGGAAGATTAAAATAATTGTGAACATCTAAATAATAACATTAAACCTTTGGGGTTTGTTTTGTCTCTGATTAAACACTTCTACAAAACATTCAAACTGGGTTTTTTTTTTTCTATTGCCGTTGTTTAAGATAATTTTGCCTGGGGCATTGAATTAGAATTCAAAAGAGAAAATGTAGTTCTCGCTTCATTTGTGAGCTACTGTCTTTCATCCTTTCATTACCCTTTCCCATATTTGTTAGCTTCCTGGGTAGGTCATAAACTCTGGGAGGCTCTGCATATCTCTTGCTTTATCTGTGTGTTGTACAGAACTTTCTCAGATCCCAGGTGGTTTGATTCCCTCTTGGAGATGCATCTTCTCTCACCAGTCATGTCAGAGGAAGACTGTGCATCTAGATCACTGACTTTGTTGAGTATTTGTGCTTAGGTGGGATGAATTCAGGCCTACAGTTACAGGGGTATAACATGGTAAATTTTAGTACATGCTCTGTGTGGGAAGATATTGCTGAAATCACATCATCGCCGAGGAAAGATTGGCTTCTTATTTGCCAGTATTAACAAATTTGCCTCGCTGTTTGCCTCCAAATATTAGCAATTGCCTTTATTTTGTACAGCGCACTCACATTTATGTGTGGCTAAGCAGTTATTAATTAATTGTGACATATTTACAGAAATACTTGAACTGGTCCTGAGCAGAGCAACCAGGGCCAGTGAGGCTTTTTAATGCAGACATAATATCACTCTGGTATGACTATGATGTCTCCATGGGCAACATGGGCTGGAGCCTCACAGATGCTTTAATGTGGGTGGATGCCTGATTAGTAAGCTCTGCCAGATAGACTTCAGCTATGGGAAGAACGAGTTTATTTTTTATGCACAGCATTCCTTGATCCAAGGTATTTGTATGAAGTGTTCAAATGCACGGAGTCAGACAGGGACCAGGAAAACTTCTTTGCCTGAGCTAAGTGATACCTCTTCCAATCTCTGACTTACTTCCACACCTCTTTCTGATAACTCTGGGTCTTGGGAATCCCTTCTACTTTGAACACAACATAGAAGTGCACAGATTATCTAGACTGAAGTTAAAATGTAATCCTGAGTTCTGAAAAGTGTGGTGCAAAAGCGCAGAAATAGTACCCTTCCAAAAAGATGGAAAATCTCTGATACTACCTGTGACTTACTAACATAGAAGAGAAAATATGGTTTATATATGCATGCATATATATTTTTAAGAAAATCCCCACATTTTACGTTGTGTATTTGGAAGAAAGAGTTTTAGTTCTGAGAATCAACACCTAAATTGTTGATTAGTGAATACAACACATTTGAAATGGCCACAGTGCATGACAAATACACTTCTCAAAGAGCTCTAAGCTTTAGAAAATTTATGTAATTTATAATATTACCTTCTTATTATGTTAATTTACATCCCCCAAATAAGAACATTTCTTTTATTTATATGGTCATAATGGGATGATAAGCCATCTGGTGACATAAGCAAATGCAATTATGTTTATCAAAATCAGGCTTTTTGCATTGTAACACTGGCCTGATGAATTCATTTTTGGGGCACGTCTGAAGCAATGTTAATATTGTACATTATGAATATAACCAAATTTCCTTGGGTTTTGCCATTAACAGATCTTTTGCTTTTGTAGAAGCACCAAGCCTCTTGATTTACAATTCAGGAATGCTGATGGTGAGGTAAATTTAGCAAGCAATTTTTCTGCCCAGCTGTGATTCATATTACTATCACTGAGCCATCTGCAAGGTATTCTTTGTCCTCCACAAAGAAAGCGTATGGCTTTGTGTGAAAGTCTGCTCAGTTCCCTTGCCTCACTCTTCCATCAGAAGTACAAAACCAGGAAAAGATGGACAGTTTTAGAGGTTAGGTAATGGGATGGGCAAAATCTGGAGTTTGTTCCTCTCTCTCCTAGAGATTTCCCATGCAGTCATGGGTGAATCATTGAATTACTTTCTGCCTTATCACCCCATCTGCTTCAGTGATAGAATTTCCTTTCTCTTTTCCTTTGTTTTGTTTTGTAACCACTTTGCTGTGTTATGGTAGGGCTACAATTTTCCTGAAATACATATAATAATACTTGTAAACAACTCATGGCATTTCTCTGCTGGACTTGAAATGAATTAAATTTCAGTAACTAGCATTTGTCATTGCTTTAAGTTGTGAGATCACTTCAGCCAGATGTCTGCAGTGTTAATCTAATTTACTCAGAAATCATAAACTGGGAATCTGCATTAAAAATAAAAAGAGCAAAGGGAATCTCTAAGTCATGACCATATGAAAATAAAACAAAACATTTGCAGAAGCTTCTTTTTTTCTCATGCAGTTCTTTTACTATGAAATTGTGAAAATATTTTTTCCCTTTAAATGATACTGCATTAACTAGTAAAGGCCATTTTGTTTTATAGCCACCCAGTCCCACAATACTGACTATACCTGCTTAATAACCAACTTGTACTGAAACACATTTAAAAGAAATAACCTGCTTTTTGTTCTTCAGAATATGAAGCTTTCATTTGATACCTTTAGCATATGTTTCAGCTGTTTTTTTCAGAACTGATTCTTTCACATACAGTTTAAGTTTTAGAAAAATATTCTAAAATTTTAGTTGAAGATAAGCATCACAGCTTATAACATTTTAAGTATCATCATTTTCTGATAGATACTTGATCAAAATAGAGCAGCAAGAAAAAAATTCAAAGCTATTAACATTGCTGCTACAACCTAAAGAGGACTTGTTTGCTGAAAAGAATTAAGGCAGTTTATATGCAATAAATATAATCATAAAAATGTTGTCAAAATTCAAAATTTGTAATATTTGTATATTTTTGTCCTTTGTTCTTAAAATTCAACCAAACGATGTTAACACATACATCTCATAAAAGATAAGTACAAGACTAAAGACTTATTTTTCTAATACAAAATATCTGGTTTATATAAATGTTTCTATTTAAATTCTCATTTCTAAATGGCAGCACCTTATGAAATATGTCCTGAAGACTATTTGATGTCAATGGTGTGGAAAAGGACCCCAGCTGGAGACATGGCATTCAATCGATGTCCTCTCAATGCCACAGGTACAGTATTGCTTTGAAATTATATGATGTTAAAAAAGGGGAGAAATCTTTTGCATTGTGTTAGACATAGTAATTACCATAATCAAATCAAATCCCTGATAGAATTAAATTGAACCAGGGACATCAAGGACAATAACAAAAGCTTCTATAGGTATGTTCATGATGAAAGGAGCACTAAGGAAAATGTGGTCTCCTGGTAGAGAGAGAAGACCTGGCTATCTGGGCTATGGAGAAAGCTGAGGTACTCAATGACTTGTTTCAGTCTGCTTCAGTTTGCAGGGCCCATGCAAGCAAACCTCGTGAAGTTCAACAATGCCTGGTGCAGGGTCCTGCACCTGGGTCAGGGCAGAGAAAAAATTGATTGAGAGCAGCCCTGCAGAGAAGGATGTTGGGATATCAGTGTATGAAAACTGAATATGAGCCAGCAGTGTACGCTTGCAGCCCAAAAAGCCAATCACATCCTGGGCTGCATCTAAATAAGCGTGGCCAGCAGGTCAAGGGAGGTGATTCTTCTCCTCTGCTCCACTCTTGTGAGACCCCACCTGGAGTACTGCATTCAGCTTTGGGGCCCCCAATAAAAGGAAAATATGGACATGCTCTAGCAGATCCAGAGGATGGCCACAACAATGATCAAGGGGCTGGAGCACCTCCCCTATGAGGCTGAGATAGTTGAAGTTGTTTAGCTTGGAGAAGAGAAGGCTATGGAGAGATCTTGTAGCAGTACCTAAAGGGGGCCTACAGGCAAGACAGGAAGGGACTGTCCATCAGGGATTGTAGTGATAGGACAAGGGGCAATGATTTTAAACTGAAAGAGGGTACATTTAGATCAAAATTAAATTCTTCACTGTGAGGGTGGTTAAACACTGGCACAGGTTGCCCCAAGAGGCTGAGGAGGCTTCATCCCTGAAAGTGTTCAAGGCCAGGTTGGATTGGCCTTTGAGCAACCTGATCTAGTGGAGGGTGTCCCTGTCTATGGCAAGGGAGTTGTAAGTAGATGATCTTTAATGTGCCTTCCAGTGCAAACCGTTCTATGATTCTTGGTTACTAGACTTGTATACAGATATATATATATATATGCATATATGTGAATATATATATGAACCCCACATATTTACATATACATATGTATAGTATATACATGTACATATATTCTGTCTCCTATAGCTTACATAAATGCATGGGTCTGTGGTGTATATATATGCATGCATAGACATATATGCACTATAGCCAGAGAGAAAAAGCTGTGTAGAAATCAATTTGACAGGATATATCTGGTAAAGTGATGAAAATGAAGAAAAACAGAATTTTTTTTTAGTTAGGAACACTGCTATAAACCCACCCAGTGAACATTGAAATGTGTTTCAGAATCTTAGGCTTCTCTCTGCATACTGATGATCATTGGATGAAATTGTTTCTTTGTGTGCTTTTAAAAATACATGGAACATAGCTTAAGTAAGGTTCACTCTTTCCAATTGTTCTCACTAATATAAATATTTTCTGTCTTCCTTGTGACTTACAGGCACCACTAGCAGACGCTGCTCTCTCAGTGTTCATGGAGTGGCCTTCTGGGAACATCCAAGCTTTGCTAGATGCATATCAAATGAGTACAGACACTTGCAGCATTCAGTAGGTGCAAAGCCAGCTTTAGTACTTGCTCTGTTTATTCATTACTAATTATTGGTATGAAAAAATAAAATTGCTTATTTACTCTCCAGTCAGATTTCTGATAAGAAATGCCAGGAGAAAAATAGACATAAAAGGTAATAATTTATATGAATGCATATTATTTTGACCTTGTATATAATGTTTGAGTGAAGGAAGTTTTTCTTACTGGAGAAAAGGAAAAATTAATCAGATTCCCTCTTTTTATGTCCACTCTGTGAATTTTTGTAGGGATCAGAGGTAAACGTATTTTAGTTTATTAGAAAATTAAATGTGAATAAATGAGATTTACTGGAAGACTGACCTGCTGAGTAATTTTATAATACCTTGGATTCTTTAATTGCACAGTAGGAAGTCAAAAACTATATATTTTTTTTTTTTACTATCAAATTTAGAACTTCACCTTCAAATGTACCTTCAAAATACAAAATGATTGTAGGGTGAAGACATTGCAATGTCTTGGAAAAAGTAAAGTAACATTAGATGAAGAAATGTGGGGTTTTTCAGTATGCTTAAAAAAAAATTTTCTTTGCAAAACATACACATTATACATTTATCTACTGCCTAAATATGTTTATATGCA
This sequence comes from Megaceryle torquata, assembly GCA_024611175.1. Classification (NCBI taxonomy): domain Eukaryota; kingdom Metazoa; phylum Chordata; class Aves; order Coraciiformes; family Cerylidae; genus Megaceryle; species Megaceryle torquata. The sequence goes on along the minus strand of JANIJG010012921.1, from coordinate 34,104 downwards.
AGGTTGTAATACTTCTAATGCAATATATACAATGCATGCTGCTATGTTATGTGCTAGATATATTGATTACATTCTATTTCCACAACTGAAACATTCAAGCAGGTTAATACTATTATATGAAGAGCTTCTTTGAAGATTCTCATGGTCAATGGTTTTTGCCTGCATGATATACTTTAGTGACATGCTTATTATTCTGCCTTCTTTTCCAAAGGCCACTGTTCCATTAATCATTCAACAGAGGGGCACTAATATAGCTGTGTGCTCTGTAACTTCCCAACATCTCAACCAAGTACAACACTTTCATAGTATGTTTAAAAGCCTTTGGTGGCTTGAAAAGTAGTAGACTGGCTGTCATTCCTCAAATCTGGATTGCTATGTAGAGGAGATTTTGATTAATTGCTTTGAGCTGCATTTCTGTTTCATTAGATTCCAACTTCATTGAGGGCTGGGATTCAGTTTCAGGGTAAACTAAAGCAAACATTATTTTTAAAATAACACAGAGTAAGGTATCAAAGCAATTTTCCCCACTACAGAGAAATTTTCTTATTTTATATAGCTGTCTGCACATTGCTCTATCCATTTAGCATTCACTCGGGGAAAAAACTCAACACTAATTTGGCTGTAGCTATTTTATATTTTATTTTTCTGATATATTATTCTTCTGCAACAGCTGCATATAATATTTCTAAATGTACTTTATGGGCATGGACAGCAATGCATTTGATTTGATTTTCTTATGATCTGTATTTTGGTAAACAGAACAATAAAAGCAATGACTAGGTAATATATATAAAGTTTTGATTACTAATAATGTCATATTGCAAAGCAAAAAAAAAATATTTTGTGAATCAAAATATTATTTCAAATTAAGTAAATCACTTCTCTTTTACTTAGTATTTTTGCATTTTAATATTTCTTTAAAGAATTCTGAAATATTTTAAAGTTTTTATTCATCTTGACCTGCCTGACCAGAAGACCATCCCTTCAGATTTTTGTTCTTCTGCACTTACCTTTTTACATTTCACATCAACATTTATTCATAGCTTTGATCCTTATGCCACTAATTCTTTAGTGATACTCAGACTTTTCTTCTTATGTTATTGCTAGAAGTCATTCATAAGCAACTCAAACAGTTGGTAGTGCTCTTTCATGTTATTAAGTGGTTTGATTTAACTGGATAACTTTTGGTGAGGCACTGATACTTTTTGAAGAGCTGCAACTCTGCCTGGTAGAAAGGGGTCATTGTTGGACAAAAGAAGACTTTTCTAACCCAGATCAGATTTATAGATTCTTCTATATTTTCTTTTTCAAAATATTAAATATGAGTAGACCACACTGTGAAATAATCTCTTGCCAAAGAACATTTAAAAATAGCTAAAGCTTCTTTAAAATTACACAAGCATCTAAATATCATCTTATTGCTGAACAAAATTTCCGTCTGGTTTATATGCATACAAATTAAAAGGAGAAAAATTGATTTCTTTTACATCTGGGAGCTGTTCACAAAGCAAATCAGTTTGGTTTACATCTCACTGCTTCTCCAAGTGAACAACACATTATATTTAAAGAATCATAGAAAATAGAGGTAAAGACCTATAAGGTCATCACCCTGCAAATGTAGGCTTGTCCCCCCACGATACATATGTCAGCTCTATAAATCCCTGAAAATATGGCTTTATAAGAAAGCTGTTGACAGACGGTGTTGCTATAATTTGCATGCTTATGAAAGCATTTATGAGATACTTCAGTGTGTTTAACTGACGAATATTACTTTACCAACTCAGACCAGGAGTAGTAGGAGGTATCACTAAAATCTGTGAATGTTCCCCTAAAATCTGAGTCTGAGATGAATCCCTTTCATTTCCTACCTGAAATACATAAAACAAGAGTAGGTGTATAGTTTTCAAGAATTATATTTCTGTAGTTGATGTAAAGCTGTTGATACACATAATACACATATGATACTTAATACATAAAAGTATGCTAGACTGGAGAAATGCAGATAAGTCCCTGCCTCTTTGCCCTCCAAAGAATCCACGTATGATCCGGAAGCAGCCCAGAAGTCCTGTAGGTGCTGTGCCCAAGCAAATACTCTCTAAAGAAAAGCATTTCATATGCTGGGAGCCAGAGAGTACTGCTTTGGCTACAGACTGTCCTAACCTGGCTATGCACATTCTGGACTGGCAGTTTCGAACTACAGTAATAAACAAACTAAACAGGGTGATTGCCCAAAGTTAAACACTGTCAGTCATCTACACTGTTTAGCTTTTTTTCTGTTGGCATTCTCCCTGACATGATTTAACACAGTACCAGTGAGCAAACAATGCCTAGCAACCTTCAGAGGATAGCATAGCAGAGAGACCATTCCCAGCAGGCAATAAACCCATCATTTTCTGAGACAGAGGAGGAAAAGAGAGTTTAGCTTGAGGGATACAAGCTGTCTCTGCTCGTTGGCCTCAGGGCTAGACAGTATTCCCATGGCTATTTTATTTACCTGTATTTACTATTTATATAGTAAAAGCGCCATACATTTGGGCAGCTTGGACTCTGAGTAGAGAAGTTCAGGGCTACATGTGTCCATCAGTGAGGCCACACCTGGAGTACTGTGTCCAATTCTGGGTTCCTCAGTACAGGAGGGATATGGTGTTACTGAAGCAGTCCATCAAAGGTCCTCTAAGATGATTGACTGAATCATCTCTCTTACGAGGGAAGGCTAAGAGATCTGGGACTGCTCAGTCTAGAAACAAGAAGTCTCAGGCGTATTAAGGCATGAAGAGAGGGTGCAAAGAAGACAGAGCTAGGCTCTTTTGAGTGATGCACAATGACAGGCAATGGGTACAAACTGAAACATAGAAGTGTCATCTGAACATCAGAAAACACTTTTTCACTGTGCAAGTGACTGAGCACCAGCAGAGATTTCACAGGAAGGGTGTGGAGTCTCCATTTCTGAAGATGTTCAAAAGCCTTCTGCACATGCTCCTGGGTAACCTGTTCTAGGTGACTCTCTTAGCTAGTGGGTTGGACCAAATGACCTCTAGAGGTCCCTTCCAACTTAACCATTCCGTGTTTCTGTTATTCTGTGGCTTCCATGACTACACAAAATTGGAAATTCACGCAAGGCAGAAATCCTGAAAATTCATATACTTCCACTCTAGTATCAGTATGTTTTTTACTTTCTTCCTAAAAACAACCTATTCCTACAAATGTTAACACAGGTTTTCATCAGATGTCCTGATTAAGCCAGAATTCTATGCTATATAAAGTGTAGAATTTTACTGCATAACCACAGGTGATTGATCCCTTGTCAAGGGTTAGGCCACTAGATGAATGACAGATGTTTTTTATTAACCCCTCTCCCAGTAAGACCATTTCTTTACTATATGTAGCTGCAGTAGGTTCACTGCCTCCTGCACAAAGCCTGCTGTGTTTTTACAGTTTTCTCTATTACTTTCCTGGAAGCGACACGGGACAAATTTCAATCCTTAATAAGCAATATTAAAGTAGTAGAAACCCAGGTGGTGCTGTGTGTTTATCAGCTTGACTCGAGACTTATACAGAGAACAATATGGTAGCTATATAAAATGGCACTATCATAGAATTACAGAATCATAGAATTGTTCTGGTTGTAAGAGACTTTAACATAATCAAGTCCAATCATTAACCCATATCTGCCAGGTCACCATTAAACCAGGTCTCTCAGTGCCATGTCTACATGTCTTTTAAATACTTCCAGGGATGGTGACTCAACCACTTCCATGGACAGCCAACTACTCTCTGTGTTCAGGTAGTTGTAGAGAGCAATAAGGTCTCCCCTGATCCTCCTTTTTTTCTGGGCTAAACAACCCTACTTCCCTCAGCTGTTCCTCATAAGACTTGTTCTGTAGACCCTTCACCAGCTTTATTGCCCTTCCTTGGACATGCTCCAGCACCATAATGTCATTCTTTTAGTGAGGCGCCCAAAAGTGAACCCAGTATATGAGCTGAGGCCTCACCAGTGCCAAGTACAGGGGGTCAATCTCTTCCCTAGTCCTGCTGGACAATCTTTTAATCTCAAAATCCATTTGGAAGTCTGCTTACAAAAAGTGAGGAGTGAATAGAGTTAAAAATACACTTGCAATGCTGAAGATAATATACTTTGCTCTTAACTCCCAGCACCCCAGGAATAATTTATTTATTTTTTCATATGCTTACAGAATGTTCCAGGCAGGATTAATGCCTCCACTCAGGACAGGCATGTACTGGCATTTCACATGCAGGGCACTGACATGTCATAAGCAAGCAGGTTTTTCCATGGGTTAAATGGAATTGTCTAGATTTGTGGACCACTTTTTGATACATATATCAATATTGTACTTAATATTCTATCGCAACAATTCACAATCTTCAGTTAATAGATCTCCTCAATATATACTTGAGTTCAGGCTCTACTACATCTCCATTTTTTTTGTTTGTGGGGAACAGAGTGAGACCTCCAGCCTTCTGAATTGGTGCCTAGCCACTGTTCCTTCTTAATATTCATACCTCTCCATATGACAGCACAGAAAATCTTTGGCATGGTAAAAGTATAACAACTACAGGGCTTCTGAAGAGACTATACAATGGGACATGATGAAGCAGTGAAGGGGAATGGTTTTGCTTCTAGAGTGGAGATTGACAGTCAGCTTGCATCTTTTGAGGGCACAGTGGCGTATACAATTCATGTGTAGGAGCTTGAGTTAAAGCAGTTAAGAAGATGATGCACTTCAGCTGTGCCACAAACGTACAGCTTGCACTTTTGTTAGTTTATTTTACCTTGTGCACTATGAAGTACAGGTCCCTTTTAAAACTAGGGATGATAATTAGATCTCTTTGAATAATGGAGCCAATGAGTCATGAATAATTTATCCAATTATTAAGGGACAAAAATGGCAAAATACATGAATTAGACCCCATGGAAATTATTTAGTTAGCTCTAAAAAAATAATACTTAAAGAAGCTAATTTGGATTATTCTTACTAGAGCAAAATGATAAGTAGGTATGCTTTGCCTTCTGGAATCATGCTGTAGAGCATCAAGCATTAACTTGATGAACAGAAAAAGAAACATCACAGATTATATGTCAGTTTTTGTTCTGGATTTCTTGAATTGCCCTAGTGTGTTTGCAGTACCTGCAGCTCTGCATTAAGAAAATGCTTTTAGTCAAGCATGGTATTTGGGTATTGTTAACCAATCATCCTTGCAGCTATGAAGGAATATTTTGCCCAAAGATGCACAATTTGTTAAATACTTTCTTGAGAAAGAGGAAATTACAGCAGAAAAATTCTTCCAATTGTCAGTTTTACTATGAATGGAGATGAAGTAAAGTCATAAGGTTGAATAAGATCTAGTGGCAGGGGATATCCTTTCTTCTATTCCTTCTACATAGTTCTTGGTCACATACTGATCACCAGATTGTAGTTAATAGGGTGACTGTCCCTACTTTCTCTAATTTTAGGTTGTATTCTCAGAATTTGGAGGTTTTTTCTCCCACTGTGTGGTAGGCATGGTTTGCAGTTTTGGACTTTTTTATCACATCAATTGCTGCTATAGCAGAAATTAAGGATCTTGTTAAAGTCTATCTTCTCTTTCTACCTTTGGCAAATTCTCATTTTCTGAAAGCTGAACTCCTTTGGTCTAACTAGCATATTTTAATCTATTTTAAGTGTATCTGTTGGTAGCTTAATGGACTGTTATATATAGAAAGACAGATTAGATGATCATCTAATGACACAGACTTAGACTGTATAATATTATGAGGTATCCTCATAATCCTTATTATCTTCTTTTGACCTGGAAGCAGATAATGGTCTGCCTGATTATATTATGTAAAATTGTTTACTTGAGCTAGTACTTGCTTAATTTGGACTAGTATTTTCTGAGATACATTTTCATAAAAGAAAGATATCTCCAAAATATACTATAGTATTCTGCATACCTGAAATTTTATAAGTAGATCAGACATTACACAACACCATTGACTGAAACTAGTCAAATTTGGTTTTGCACCATCATGAGAGACTGTAAACTGAATCTTGTGGCCTAAAGAAATTAAATCAAAAGGTATACCACACGTATGTATTTTGGCTGCCACAAGCTAGCCATCTGGGCTGTGTAATTGATACACTGAGACAAACTAAACTTCAAATTTATTCTTTTGCATATATTTCATTTCTAGGCTTTTAAGTATATATTAGTAAGCTATTAATTGTTCTTTCTGCAACAATTATTTAGTATATAATTTCTGGTTTGGTCTTTATTGCTTTCGAAGTAGAAAGAGACTGTCATGATTAATTAGCATGACTTCTTGCATGACCTCTTCTTGAACTAGCGTATCTTAACTCAGCAGACCTTAAGTGTGTTGGATCCTCCGAGAAATTTAATGCTCTTCTTTGATTCTTTATTTTTTTCTTTGGTTGTTCATTTGGATAAACAGAGGAAAATCTTTCCTGAGAATAAGACATTCAAGTATTTGTACTATGGTTGGATGTGAATGACTGCAGGGTGAAGAACAGGATCAATGATTAGGAGCCCACGGGCCTACCTCAGATGGTATCCAAGAAAAAAAGAGTCACTGAAGTGTCTCAAATAAGAGTTAATTTCATTTTCATACTCTCTTGAATCCTGTCAAATTTGGTACACTACAAGCAAGAAGACTAAGAAACAAGACTCCAGCATCATCCTTTATATGAACACTCCTTCTGAGAGGCATAGCTAAAGATTTCTTCATCTATTATTCATCTATTCTATGGCTGATAGCCACCTAAATCAGAACAAAATAAACCAAACTATTAATGAATAAGATTTTGCCACAGGTATTAGAAACCAGTGTTGTGTAAATGGAGAAAATACTTTAATATATAGGGGCATATTGATTTGCTGCTCTGCTCTGCATGTATTTTAAGTGATAGGTTTTGCTGAATCAGGAAAAAAAAAATATTATTTCGTGAAAGATCTGCTTTAAAAATATTGGTAATCTATTACTTACTCACCATACACTAGAATAAACCTTTTGCCCAAAGTGAGCCTTCCTCTAAATGGCTTTTGGACAGACCAGTTCTGAAGAGATTTTTACTATGCTCATAAGTAATGAGGAAGACTAAAGTCTGTCATTAAGACACTTTGTTTCTGAAGGTCATCTCCAATATTAGCAGAAAATCTTTACTAATGCAGCCAATTTTCTAAACATATGCAGCACAGTTTTCAAACCTAGATGATGAAGTTCTACATTCAGTTGCTTCAATAAAAATAAAGTACTAATTTAATCCAATTTGAGTGATATAACACCTAAATCAAACATGCATTTGGGCAAACTGGGATGATTTTCTATCAGAAGGAGGAAGCTGGAAAACAGAAAAACCTCTTAACTCTTGAGAGTTAGGAAGGAAAAATCTGCATATGAAATATCACACTAGTGTCAAGATACTAGCACTTATGAAAAGAGTATGGGAACTTACGCAGTTGAATCTTTGCATTTCAAACTGATAATACAGCCATAAAAATGCACTTGTGTGGCTTCTAGTTCATACTGTAATTTTGTTTCCCCTTTCTCCACAGCAGCGTTATTCACAATTTTGCAAGGGCTTGGCTAAAATATAATTTGATAAAAAGAACTCTGAGGTGAATAATGATTTGCTCAGCTGCAGCTCATTAGAGAAGATTTTGTTTTTCCATATTATATTACCAGGGCAGCATATCAGCTTGTCCATGTAGTCCTCACTGAAATGACTGCTGTACGCTGGGGGATGAAAGGCTTCTTTCTATAAACCATTCTGCTCTTTTTTTTTTTGCTAGTTTAGTGCTTCATTTGTTTTTATATAGCTGCAGAGAAAAGCAGCCAGGCTTGGTTTTGTAGATTTGAATGTGCAGACCTCAGTAACAAGTTTTGTGTTCTGCACTGGTCTATCCTTAAGTTGCTATACACCATCTCTTCATCTTCACCTTCACAGCTTTTGATAGGCAGGGTAGTTACATCAGTAAATGATCTGCTCTCCTTGCCTTGCCTCCCTTGTAAGCCTAAAACCTACAGGAGTCAGCTCTGTTTTGTCACCTCCATATCTTGACAGGAGGATCACAAACTGTTTTCTTTCATCAGAAAGCATCTGATCAAGAGATTGTGGCAGGCAATGGTTTTCCCTTACTTCACTAGTATTTTCCCATTCTGAATGGAAAGAGACTAAATCTTCAGAAAAAAAGCTAATTAATTCTTTATCACTGTTGTCTTGATGGTGAGGACACTCATTTGGTTGTGAGAAAGCTCTGCCTGCTCTGCCCTGTCAAATGCATTGCATGGATTGAAATGTTGGGGGTTTGAGTACTTTTAACACTATGTTATAAAGTTAGAATGGCTTTCTTAGTCTCCTAACAGTTCTGCTTCACTCGGTGTAACTAAATATGGACTTTGCCATAGAAAAGAAGTGACACAATATTTCAGCCACTCATATGAAATACGCAAGCTAGAAACCAGCTGCTTCATCCCAAATGAATGGCTGCTTTTTTCATATCCAGAAATGAACAGCTTCAGATCATGAGAGAGAAATGTGTCTAAAAAGATAACGTGGTAACTTCTCCATTCATGTAATTACAGTGCTTGATCTTGCCAGCATATATATGCACCTCAGTCTTAGAGATGCTATACAGTGGAAAAAGCCATTTACCTGCCATTCTGCATAGGCACATCACAACTGATTTCAACTGGATAAGTGTCATACACCTGCCCTAGTCTGCAGGCCATTAGCAGTTTGGAGTCAGCCAGGGTAGCTGACCCAAGCTGGATACAAGTGTATCCTAGGTCACAAATGTCATGGTCATTATAAAGGGGGAAGTTTACTGTATGCGGTGTATGTTCTGTCCTGTTTGGTCTCCTCCTGACCTTGCTACTCTTCTTGTGGGCTACAGTCCTGTTTATTGTGACCACTGTACATTTGCTGGGCTGATTATAACTTTGTTTACTTTATGCTGGCATTGGTATTAGTTTTATTCATTAAGTCTGTTTTCATTTCAACCTGCGTGTCTCCTCTTCTTTCCTGATCCTCCTTCTTGGCTAGGGTGGGGACATTGGGTGATAGAGCAACTTCTAGAGTTCAGCCCCGGATATAGGCTAACTGTAGACAGTATGTTAATTTTCTGCCTTTCTGCTTTTGAATATCTGGTTTTTAATAGCCAGTCCCACTTGTTAAACTCAAAGAAAAGTCACCACTATCATCTCAGCATCCATAATCATCTTTCCATGTCTGGTTTACCAAAGAGTAATCTGTGTGTTAAATGATTTGTGCCCCTGTGTTTGCTTATGCTGCTGTGTCTGCTGCAGCAGTGATCAGCTGAACGTTCCCCAATCACATTGATGTTCCAAACCAACCAGCACTGCAGCCAACAGGCGAAGTCCACTAGAGTGTGTCCAGAGGGAAAATAAAAGATGAATACCGTTTAGGCACTTAATAAAGAAAGAATTCATCTAGTTTTCCCTTAAAGTCTACCAGAACTTCAGGAACCTTCAATACAGATTTTTTAAGGATGTGAGGCACAAAGAATTTTTCTCTTGCCTATTATTTAATGCAATATTCCCATGCAGAAATTAGGGCTCTCCAATGATGCCAATTTCTTTGAAGAAACCGTTCTGTTTTGTCCTGCCAATGGAAGTGAATGTCATTGGGATGACTGTAGAGAAACGTAAACCCCAAAAAACCCCAGAAATTTGTTAAAATCAAATAAACATAAATTGAGTTTTATGCACATAAACCTACCAGGATGACCATGGACTATAAAAAAAAAAAAAAAAAAAAAAAAGAAAACTCCTTTGTAGTATGTCCCTTTGTGACCCTGAGCCTCAGCCATTCAGTCAGTATAGAGAGCCAGGAGACTTCACCTCAAGCAATGTTATGTCTGTCATAGAATGAAAATAACCCTCTCAGAATGTCATCCTCTTTTTTCCTCTCAACTCTTGCTCTTGTCATATTGCATTATACATACATAATGCAAATCTTGAAGACATGCCCTCAGGTTACAAAAGAAAACAACAATAACAGTAAGATCTCACACAGCATCCCAATGTGACCAGGATTTAATCACAGAGAACTGGAGCATTTAATGTCAGTACTTAAAAAATAATAGAAATCCTGGTCAACAAACAGTATAAGAAGAAAACAACCAACCCCAAAAGAAGTGATCTGTTCAATGATTATTCATTACTAGAGCAATTTGTTACTCTATTGAAGTATATATCATATATATTCAAATTATCTAATAAGATTTTTTTTTAATTCATACAGAAATCAAAATACTGAAACTTTATAATGACTTTCTTTGTCACCTATTTGGTGATTATATCTCAAGGACTAGAACAAGTAACAATACTGATGATGATGATTAAAAAAAAATAATAATTATGGATGTTACCAAAAAAAAGAAAGAATTATAGAATGGGTGAAAGTGGCAAAATAAAAAAAATCTCTTGAGCAAAATTATAGTCTTCCTGTGAAAGAAGGTAGAGAAAGAGGGTAGAGGAAGAACCAAGCATCCCTCTGAGCTGTTCAAATTATTCTTCTAAAGACATGTTATACTTCCACAGATACTAGAAGATTTTTTTTCAAAGATTCTCCAGTACTCATCATCATATACAGAAGTGCATATACAATATCTCTGTCTCTATGCAGAGATTCTGTTTGCCTGAGATGAATGTCTAGACAAGAACAGGATTCTGTGTGATTAAGCTCACTCATCCTCTCTAAAAACAAACACTGTTTTGAGGAGTATTTTGCCTAACAAAATTTATAAGTATATGACAGTTGGATGACTGTGTATAGTGAAACAATTATCATTTTTCTTTTCATCAATATAAATTTAGAGTGAGTTCCTTAAGGCACAGAGTTGCAGTGATTTCAGCTGAGTGCACTGAGGCAGATTGAGGCATATTATCTGCAGAAACTTGATGCAGCAGATTCCACACCGTGACAGTGGATAAATGCAGGAAGGTTTCAGGGCACTCTTTAAACTTTCACCTGTCTGGTTGGGATAAATTATAGGAAGCTTTAGTCTGCGTTTCAGAATATTTGCAGGGACCTGTTACAGAATTACAGAACTGAAAGGAAATTCATGAGATCATCCAGCCCAAACTTCTATCCTATTACAATCAGCTATACTTCAGTTATTCCAGCATTTTGTTTTTCTTGACTGTTATTAAGGTCTCCAGTCTGGAAGACTGCATAGTATTTCAGGTGAACTATGGTACATCATTTCCTTTACAGTTGAAAAAGCTTACTTTAATATATACCCTTAATCTTCCTTGACACAGTGTGTACCAATTACTTCTTCCATATTATATTATAAACAAAGGGAGTACATTATTTCCTTCCTTTCTGAAGAAAATGTTTCTTTATTAGCATGTTATCATGATTTAGATTGAGACTACTAACTAATTTCACTGATGACGGAGTGGAAAAACATTTTGCATTGCTTTTTCAATCTCCTTCATAAAATGTTGAATGTATAGAAAAGAAAAATGTCTTATATGACATTAGGTTATAAATGTTTTGTGTAAAATAAAGTGGCTTGAAGATCATGAGCATTTTCAGGATATATTTTTATTTCAAACTGTCTTTTCTTATTTCTATGGAAGGTTCCTTAGTTCAGGCTCTTATAGTATCCACTACCGTAAGATGTGTTAATGTTATCATTAGTAACAACTAACCATGATTCCAAGATAATTTTTAAAATAATGAAAAAAGGTTGATGATGTAGTTACTCTTTAAATTAATCATTCTTTTCCATGTTTTAAAGGTTTCTTGGGGTTCATTGTTTTCTGTCCTTTTTAAACCATGTCTAGCTGTTAAGTTTGTAGTAATTCTTATGCAGTAATAAATTTGTACTCCCAATGCCGGAAGCCTAGGAGCTATGACTTTGTAAAAAGACATTTTTATTAAACTTTCTGATATATTGAGGGACAAAGGCAGACCCTGAGTCAAAGTCCAGTTAAACATTTTAGTAATTTTTTAAGTATGCATCCGTATAGTACAGCTGGAGAGAGGCTGGGCTGACAACTGAAGTATTCTGTTAACAGCTGCTTCATTTCACTATCTCTCGGCTCATAGATTTTATTTTTAATGAACCTGACTATAAGACCACTAAAAAATGACCTTCACAGAGAGCTACAAGGACCTACAATGGTGACCAAAACAGCTTTCTTGGACAGTGCATAATATTACTGTTACCACATGTAGAAGATAAGTGTCCTGGTGAGAAAGATGCTATAGTAACTATTGATAAGAATATTCTGTGTTTTCACACTGAAAGATTCTTATGGTAGCTGTGCAAGTAATTCATTACCTTCAACACATACTAATCTGGACATCTTCACTGGTTTTAATAGTCTCGCACCAGTTTACTTAGTGAACCAGTTTTACCAGTTTATTTAGTGAATGACCTGTGATTTTAATAATGCACTTAGGAGCTGTAGGCCATCTTACAACGATAAAATATTTTACTTAGTAAATTAATAATAAAAAGGCTGCTGATTCTTACCCTGTCCTGCACGTTGCTTCTCAGTCTATAGTCAAAACTTTCTTCAAATTAACTCTAATTTTCCCCCACTTTCCTAACCTAATTATGTTGCAATTTTCTAGTTTGTTAAGGTAGTTCTAATGGTATGCTGCTAGTCTAACTCAAGGCATTGTGGGACTGGAGGGATAGGTAAGGATCAGAGAAAGGAACTTCTGAATTGGAAGTGGAGACAGTAAAGAAAAGGCACTTAGGAAGCTGTGTTTGAGTGGTGTGGCCCAAGGGAGGAAGCTGAGCTTTCTGGCCATGCCACTTTTAAAAAAACACTTCCAAATTGAGTTTGTAATTTTAAGAGACAGTAATTATGAGACACTTTAAACCACCTGCACCACAACCCTGGCAACTTCTGAAGTATGTGTAATAATTTAGTCCTGTGACATTGTGGGCACTTGCTAGATCTTTTCTATTATTGTGTCCAGAACCAATCAAAATATTTTGCTGAAAGCACTAAATAGTATATTACAGATCCCACTTCTGTTGCTAGAGATGTATAAAATTTTTCAATGAAAACAGAGTTTTACTTACTCAAAAGCCTAAAAAACTCTCAAAATTAGGATCAATTGAATTCATTATTTGCATTCCGAAAGCAGCTGAGACCAACACTTCTGTGTGCTCTGCATTGTCCAAAACAAACAACAAATTGGCCCCTGCCATATTTAAAACGTGAGTTTAAAGTCTAGCAGAAGCATGGAAAAACAAATGGGGGGTGAACATACAGATGGAACAAAAGGAAGCAAAATAATGCTATATAAAACAATGTGCCAAATAGTTGACATCTTTCCTACCAGTGTTTTCTACAAGCATAGGAGTGCAGTAGAGTCTTTATGATACTGTTGTTACTGGAATTAAAAGAACCTCTTTGTTCACTTTTAAGCACTGCTTTTAAGTTGTGTGATGCCTTTCCCACAGTACATCCCAAGGCATGTGTTATATTTGGGAGGTAACTTTATGGACTGTCTTTTATGTTGTATCCCTTTTCTCCTTGACTGAAGACTCACTGAGAGTTGTTAATCCTCAAAATCTGGAAATGTGCTCTGGGGTCAATGAACAGCTGGACAGGTTCTAGGAAAAGTTCTACTGAAGCACTTTTAATTTGCTACACAGACACAGTGTGTGAGCAAATGAGGCAAATGGCAACATTTCAGAGGAAAAATCACAAATTAGGTTCTTGTTTACTTTCTCTTGTTCCCAAGAAAGTAGTGCATAATGTTGCCTATAAAATATCAGATCCCTAAATTTACTCAAATGAGTTTTATTCCTTTCTCACACCTTTTTCTCCATTATTATTCTGCTACAAGATTACTTTCAAAGCCTCCTAAAATTTCTAAAACTGTACAAAAGGATTTCTGCAAGCATGTTTCTCGCCTGATTACTTATTACAGTATTCTGAAGACTGAGGGAAGTAGGTCTGCGGAAATACTTGATACAAACAAACAAAAATTAACTGCCTTGGTTCATCCTGAAATCTTTGTGGAATATACTTGATTGTACAATTATGCTTGTACCCCTGTACTCACGGTATAGATTCATTCCCTATCCATGCTGCAGCAGGCAGGTGTTGTGCCAAATCTTAAGCATTTGCAGGGTTTGGGCAAGCCTGTTGTGGTCCGTAACAATCCTCAGCTGCTACAAGGATGACTTAGGGCCACAAACTTAACTTGGAAGCAGCCACTCTACCCAGTTCCAGCTGTGTTACATATATCTAGTCTATTTCAAGACAGTTGAGAATGTAATCAAAGTATGATCCAACATCCAACAGGATGTAAAGGAAAAAATATTTAGAGCATGTATATCAGAGGATGATTGTGTTTCTTAAATTGCTTTCATGAAAGTTATTTTAAACCTTTTAATCACTGTACTATTTTTACTACATATTCTGTCCTTTTATTTGGGTTTGTTGTTTTTTTTTTAATGAAGCCTCACATATCCACACAGTGGCTGAGAAGGTCTGGAAGTGACAAAAGGTATCTTTATACTCTTCCTTCCACTTCACCACTGAATTATGCTACAGTAGTCATCCTTTCCTCTATATGTCAGTAATAAGGCCAAGTTAAATGAAAATACATTTACAGAAATGGTGTCAGCACTTTGGTTGCTGGTTGCACCGAATTTTCTCTTCAGCACTCCTGCTTAGAGTGAGGTCAAGCTCAGGTCATTTATCTTTTCTTTAATATTACTTCAATCTGGAAGAACTTGTGTTTGTATACATAGATTCATACGCATATTTTAAAATAGATTATTTGAACCGTGCACTCTTTTTCAGCCTTGGCTGGCCTTAGACAGCTTTGTGATACACTATGCATCTTCCTGGGATGCTGAGTTAGGTTTAAGAATTAATCAGATCTACAAGATAAGATTCTTATTGAGGATTCTATCAGCATATGTACTTTGGATTACCTTTATCACTGGTCCTGTACACATCGACTGGGAGAGGTGCCACTGCAGTATGCTTTCTTGGCTGATGCATGGGAGCAATTCATAATTTAATTTTCCTTTCTTGAAAACCAATCAGGATGTTTCCAGCTGAGCACCTCTGTGTTGTTAGTACTACAGAAGAGAGCACCGTATTCAGCTTCTTCCTAAACCATCGTTCTTTACTGACTAGCTAAGGTGGTCTGGCAGACATTAAGGGTTATACTTCTCTATAGTAAACTAGATTATAACAAGGACTGCCTTAGCATTTACTCCTTTCAGAGCTCTTAGTTGTTAAATGAGTGGCAACAGTGGCTGTACAGCTGTTCCTCTAAGGAACCCAGTACCTTGCTACATCATGGCAGCACATAAAAGGCACAGACCAGCCCATGGAGTTCCTCTGAGAACATGGATGTCAAGAAGTTGTTGGTGTCCAAAGAGAAGCAAATGACTGAAAAATGACAACTTCAGAATCTTTCAGTATAAAATCCATGATTCTCTAATAAACATCATAATTCTATCATCATAGTCTACTATTTTGTCTTCTCTTTTAACAGGATAAAGTTTATTATAGTGGTTGTATTACTTACTATTATAATAGCTTTAATACTTAATATTTTTATCTGTGTTTAGAATTTATCATACCTTTTTCTCAGTAAAGTAGGTTCTGATACTCATTTTGTTGTTCTAATATAGATTAAAGAGCACCTCGCCAAGGGACAGAGGATGTTGGCTGGTGATGGCATGTCCCAAGTAACCAAGACACTATTGGATTTAACTCAGAGGAAAAACTTTTATGCAGGGGACCTTCTTATTTCTGTGGAAATTCTCAGAAATGTTACAGACACATTCAAAAGAGCAAGTTATATCCCTGCATCTGATGGGGTGCAGGTAAGAGAAAAATTGTAAGGGTAATTTTTCAATTGATGGAGTTTATGTCAGTATACTGCATGTCACCCCTTTTACCCACTGAGGAAAGTAAATCGTCTGAATGATAGACATAAAAATTGCTCACATAAAACTAAGATGTAAGTTTAAACAGGAAAAGATTCAGTTTAATGAGACAAATATCCAAAACAATACAGTAAGTGAAAAATGTAAATTTCTTTCTTTGTAAAATTTAGAGTATCTTTCACTTTCATGGTTTGGTTTGATTGACAGGGATGTGTTATTTTTTTCACTAAGCAATTCACTAATGTTGTTTGTTCTAGTTCATTTCAGTTCAAAAATCTATCCACAGTGTTCAGTTATGTAATTTTGGCACAACTTCTTCAGTTCAAACAAATAAAGCTCATTAAAAGTCCACAGGAGGGATGGATAGTACATTTGATATGAATTTTGTTTTTCACATATTAGATTCTTGTGCCAATTAAAGTACTATCAGAGATAAACCCACTGTAATTATTTCGACATAATGGCCTGAACAGCTAATTCCGTAATGTTCATTAAAATAAATATTTCAGAGGACTTCCAGATCAGGATATTGGTTTAATGTATATCTGAGAATCCTAGACAATTTTCAAAAACAGTAGATGTACTGAAAAAGGATACTAAGAAAGTGGATGTATATGTTATTTATGAAAGAGTTTCATAATCAATCATAAATTAATAATGAAGCTATTAATGAGGTTCTGTGTACATATTTGTTAGTGTAAAGGTAAGCATAGATTATAAATGCACTTTGGAATATATGCTTGCAGATACGTGGAGGTAGCTTGGAAAAGACAATTTTCTAGAGTTAAGCTTTCAAGATCTTGCTATTATATTTCCGGTTTTATGGCTTTACCATGCAGAAAGAAAAATTAAACCCAATATAAATATAAACCCATACAAACCCAGTGTTCCTTGTGTTGGCCTGTAGCCAGCTGAAAGAAATATTTTTTGGACTTTTTTTTTTTATTATTATTTGTAGAAAAGTCAATACCTTTTCCTCCTTTCAATATGTTCTACTATTAAACAGATTGTTAGTTATTGAAAATCTTTCGTTCATTCAACAGTCTGACAGGCCAATGTGACATTCATGGTTCACAGGCACTACAAAGATCTGTGGTAGAATCAGCCTTGAGAAACTGCTTGGCACATGTGGTTTTGTTCATAGGTGTAGCAGGTCAGGTTATTTGCATTTTACATACATGAGAGAAAATTAGATTCTTTTCTTATTACACCAGTGCCAAAGGTTCTGTTTCCTTTAGCAGTGTAGAGCTGTTCCCAAAATACTTAATGGTATTCTGTCAGAATTTGGTAAAATTATTAGTACTATCTGAATAATTTTTGATTAATCACTTTGAAGTGAAGAGAAAAGGCAAGAATTGGTAACCCATATTATGAAAGAAATAAGGAAGGACTTAAAAGAAATAAAAATAAATAATTGT
>JANIJG010012919.1:30709-40737 GCA_024611175.1 Megaceryle torquata | reverse complement strand
CCCCCTTCCCTTCCCCATGGCTGTTCTGGGACCAAGGTATTTCTTGTAAGGACTTGTCATTTAAATGGAGCTTATAAATATTTCTGAAACACATATGTACAAAATAATGCAGTCATGAACTATCTTAAGCACATGCTTTAAAAAATTTAAGAAACCTGCATCCAAAACCCTTGGGAGAGTACAGGCCAAGAGAATGGCACTCCTTGTACCTTTCTGTGTGCCCTGAAAGCACTGTACTGTTGTTATTCTGGAGCAGAGTGTGTTATTGTTGATTTCATGATCACTAATCAATCATTTGTTATTTTAATTAAATACTCCATCTGTTGCTGGTTTTCAAACTGGGGAAAGGTGGGTTGGGGTTGATGTAAGGGGGATTTTTTGTCTCTTAGTTACAGAGTTTAAAAAAAAAAAAGTGAATGTAGAGATCAAGCAAATGTGCTACTGAATTTGGTGGAAAGGTAGCTTAGCTCTTGGTTGAGGCTTGTGTCCTGAGCAGTGCTGTCATCTTTTGATCAGGCTCCGTTTTCTTACAAGGGAAGAAAGGAAAACTTACCTGTCTTTGAGTGGCTTTCTAAAATACTGTTATCCCAGCATCAGTTTCTTCTGTCTAGCTACTGTATCGAGGATAGATGCCTAATATGAAGTGGGTTCCAATTGACTGCAATGTCTGATAGAAAGTAGCTACTTCTTACATCTTGGTTGTGAGGTGGAGTGTCACCTGTTGTCATACATTAGGAGTCCCTGATTCATGGAAGGTAACATTGCAGTATGTTCTATTTGATTGCAAGTATTAGCACTAGGAATTGGGGTCTTATTTTTGTGTTATGGTTGTGTGTATTTTGTCCTTTTTTTTTTTTTGTGGCGTTAGATGTTTTTTTCTTTAAGAGATTAAGTGAATAGAGGAAAAAAACTGTAAAAATGACAGTGCATTTCCTGTTCTTGACTTTGTACTTCTAAGGAATTCTGTGAATTTTGAATGGAATCACAGGAATGATCCAAAAAATGAGATGGGAATAAGTGAAAGTATACTATAGTTTTCAAGTTGGGCTTCATCCCTGGTTTTACTTTCGCAACTTTTTAGACCTTGTTCGTGGTGCACTGCAACCTAATCTTATGTTTCAGGCTACTGAGCTTTAATCTTAACCTTGCTTAACAAAAGGGGCATTTACTTTTCCCAGTGTGGTGGTTCTTAAATGGTTTCTTCCATGTAAGATGTGACACAGAAAATTAGTAACTAAAAGGGTAAGAGTCTTGCTCATTGTAGGAAAAAATGGACTGCCCAGGAAGACTTGCTACCAGTTTGCCATCTTAATGCAGTAGAAAAGTGAGAAACTGGTCAATTTGTTTGAGGAATGCTGAATTCAACAGCTTAAGACTGACTTGAAAGCAGGCTACATGTTGTGCTTTGGCTTATAGTCTATCATAAGCGTAGATTTAACATGAATTCTGCTTGACTGCTATATATTAATTTTACATTACAAGATCCATTGGCTAAGACACCTAGAGTGTGAAATGCAGTACTTGCAGGTGGAGTAATTTTATTACTTCTCAAACTATCTCCTGTTACATGTTACAGTGACTCTACCATCTTACAAGGGGAAAAAAAAAAAAACCAAAACAAAAAAAAAAAACAAACAAAAAAAAAAAAAAAAAACACAACAAAAATAAACCAAAATGGAATTTGAGTTCAGGAATGGGAAGAAGTAATTCAATTATATTTATATGTGCCTTAGAACAGCCTACCTGAGAGAGTTTGAGAGAGAAGTTTTGATGAAGGTGATGTCCCAAATAGGTAAGCATGGGATGGCAGTTGTTCAGTTTGTTTTGCTGTACGGCCTAGAGATTTAGAAAAATGGGATGGGGAAAGAAGTATTTAGCAGTAATCATTGTATGTGTGGAGAGAGGAGAAAGCGTTCAGCTACCTTTTTTTTTTTCTCTACCTTCTCTCCAAACATAATGAATGAAGACAGGTATATGTAGCAATAGCTGTGCCTGTCAGTTAGACCTAAAGCTTCTCTATGATCCATAGAAGTTACCTTGGGCTATTGGACATTGCAAAAATAGGAACTGTTCCTCTTCCTTGAATAGCTACTGCTTCATTACATGCGACTTATTCCTCTTTTTTATTGAATGAAATCTAGAATTAGTCTTCAGTATCTCATTCATAAAAAGTGTCCTCTGAGAGCTCCTAAACTAGCATAAAATGAAAGCCCAAAACTTGCTAGGTCAAAATTAGCGTTTATAGGTCAACTTGCCTGATAGTTAATTTGAATGTGTTTTCCCTGATACGTGTGAACTGTAGGGCCCCTAAACTGCTGTAGTTATGTTAAAAGCACTGATTTGAATGAGAGAGGCCCAGTAGCATTAATCCAATTAATCTAGTGACTTAATCTTACTGCCATTTATCATATAACTGCTGCTCCTCTGAGGGAGCCTGCTTGCGTGTCCTTCTGTTGGCTGTTTAGCAAGTTGAATCCCTCTTCTGGAGAATGTAAGCTTTCCTTTTATGAAACTTCATCCTAGGTTGAGGGTCAAGGAAGTTATAACTGAGGAACCACGTTTGGGAAATTATAGTTTATTCCCATCTTTGAAAGCTTTGCTAATCCTTTAACGTAGTAAAGCATACATTTAGTGTATTAACTTTCTGGTTTCACAGTTAGTGGAAAACTGGTACTAGAACATCAGGTAGTAAACCTGAAACTAGAGGATGATCACTGGTTTTCTTTTACATAACTTAGTGTATGTTGAAAGTATGGAGGAACAGATGGGGAATTTATGGAAATATCAGCTCTTAGATTTATCAAGCTGTCTTCTGCACATGGGTAGTGTTGTCTTTTGGCTGGATTACCATTTCATTTTTGTCTTGAATGGTAGTTAAAATTGTAAGTGTGCTTCAAGACAGGTGTGCTTTCATGTTTTCACCAGGGTAGCGGCTTCCTGCTCTAATTGAGCCTTTTAGAGCCATTAATTTCTTAATTCTTTTGCTCATGGTCTTGTTCCAATTTAACCTTGAAGTGTGTGATTCCCAGTGGGTGGGGCAGCATCATAACTTGTATGAGAACTATAGCTCTGGTTACTACTATAGAAATACATAGCACAGTGAAACTTGGTAAGAACCAGCTGCCTTCTGTGACCAAGTGACTCTTGACAGTGTTAAGGAAACACCATACCTCAGGCAGAAAGCACTTAGAATTGGTTCTGTAGACTGTTAACAGTATACTTCTCTGGGAAACTAGCTAACTGCTTTCAAGTTTGGTGACCAAAAAGAACACTATACAATTATCTTTATAAGGAAGGGTGCAGTGGCATGGCTTTTATTTTTTGAGCTTAGTTTATATAGAGTATAATTAAAGTGAAGAATCAGAAATCAGGTACTTAAAAGTAAAATGCTTATTCTATCTCTACTGATAGCTAATACTAGTTACCATAAGTCTTCTTACATTCTTTGCATATACATATTAAAGTAATGAGTAGAGGTGAAGCAAAATTTGTTTTCAAACAAACATTAATTTGGTAGGATGAGGTGAGAGAGGCAGGTTCCTTTTGGCACTTGTAGTGCTGTAGTCATCCATGCTTAATAAATGAGCCACTTACTGGTTGAGAGGAGCAACCAGCTGCTGTTTCTGCTATATTCTGTGTGTGCCAGCTATGAAAGTGTGGTGAAGGTAACTTCCATAGGGGTGCAGTGCAGGATCTTTTGACAGTAACACTTTTTTTCTGAGACTTATAATGGACTCTGGAAAGACCTTAGTATAAGTAAGGACAAGAAAGGAGAAGCACTTGGTGTCACTTCTTAAAACTACATATAAAGCTGGGTATTAGAGAGCACCTACTCAGCAGAGCTGACACCAGCATAGATATTTCTTAGGACTCCTTAATATTGTTTTAATTTTATTTTCCTGTTTTGTGTGGTGGGGTTTTTCTTATGTTTTTTTTTAAGAAACAAATCTAATAGCTAGTTCTTCATTCTCTTAAGGCAGTTATTTGAATTTCTTATGGGTTCTGGTTAGTTTGCATCTTGCAGATTTAGGCTTCTCTGAAGGAATTGCATTCAACTGCTCTTGATCAGTAAAAACTCAGAACTGTCTCTAGTATTAAAAAGTCACAGCATTTAAAGGATATGCTGGGCAAGTGCATTTGCAGTCAACTTGAACTTTTGTGCTTTTTATAGCATATATTTGTCATAGGCTGACAGATTATTTGTTTGGGATTTAATTCAGCCCTTTGTACATATTGGATAACTCTTTAACTTCCCCTGCCTGAGTTAATACAGCTCCATATAGTTGAGGTAGCAGTGGATGGAATTTCGTCTAAAATCAGTACTACACATTGTACTTAAGTCTGTGGAAGCTAATGCTCTGCTTTAGAGTATCTTTCTTACTAGATTACTACGTTTTAGAATACTTACTCGGTTTTCCCCTTCTGCCAAGCCATTTTGAAAAATGACCTGGAAAACTTATTTCCCCAGGATACTTTGTAATGCTCTCCCTTTCTGTCTTTTTCTTGACTGTCTCTAGAATTTGTTTACTGCAGCATATAGGTTCTTCAAGCAGTTGTGCATTCTGTTCCCCACTGAGATAAAGCTACTTTCCTGAATTCAGGTCCTGATCTTTCTCAACTTTGTTATTTAGTAACGAATAATGTACTTCCCTGAAAAACAGAAGATTGTAGGCTGGTTGCCAGATACATGGGAATTTGGATTTATGGTAGGAGTGAATATTGCACAGAACTACTACTTAGCTGGATTTCTAGCAGTTGTATGGAGTAAGTGATATAAAGGTTCTTCCATCCTCTGAAGTTTTCCTGGGCTTCTAGGTTAAATGTTTGAATGCTGGTTAGCTTTTTGAACTAAAACTCTTTCTGAAAATGCAAAATGGATCTCTGCAGTAATGATGCAACTTATTTTCACTGGTTTTAGATCTGAGTACATGTGGATGGTTATATCTTGTTAACTTAAAAATCCTTAAGTTTTAGCTTTTATTCCAGTGGGAGATACAACTTTCACTTGAAGGAAGTGATGCATGATCTTATCTGGAGTCTTTAAACTCCTGTGTTTAGGTATAGTAAATACTAACTTTTGAATAATTTAAGGTCATCCCTAATTTCTGTCTGAAAGCAGTGGAGTTTAGTTCCTTGTAATGTAACTTTTTACCCTTGTGACAGACTTGTGATTGCAGTTACTACCTTCATTTTCATTTGCGTAGATTTTTAGACTTTCTTACCCTTATTTCCATCTGATAAAAGTGAACCTTAATCAATAATTTCTGGGAGTTGTCACCTAAAATACTTAGATTTGTAGATCCGAGCTCTCATTTGTACTGATTTTTGTTATGATGTCAGTCTTGTTGGCTAAAGAATGCTAAATTAAGTGTAATCTTCCACCTTCTGAAAGGTGTAATTTTTTTTATAGAAAACTACAGTGTGTGCTGATGTAGTAGAAAGGCTTGGAATGGAATGGCTAGTTCTGAAGTGAATTTCACCCTGCAATTCCTAATATTTCTCTTTCTTGTCCCTGTGGTGTCTTCAGAGTGTGTAAGATTGGGAGGTACAATGCAGAAAAATGTGAGCACATGGGAGAGATTTAGGGTTTTGTTTGTTTTCCAGTTCTACATTTGTGTGGTGTTGATTTTTGTTTCTTTTTCTAGTAAAGTAAAATTCTAAGTACAACTTTAAGTAGTCTCTTTAGAATCCAACAATAGTCCCTAAGTGTGATTGAATGTGACTGTGACATGGTAGACATTTGTACTATTTTCTTTTGAGGCAGATGTCAGTGAGTCTTTGAAGCAGCATCCTGCTCTTGTCTGTCCCAAGCAGATGCTGTCCTACGTACAGTATTCTTATTTTCCATACTTAAACCAAACTTAATGTTTTTCTTCAGCCAACCAATAGATACATAGAATGATAGATCATTGGTTTTGTTTGATACCGGATTTTAATTAGATATACTTTGTGCTTTACCCAACTCTTTTTTTTAAATTGTTAAAAGAGATACTTTATTGTCTTGAATTGTTACGGATTTCCAGATTTGAGAAGATTCACCCTTTGCCATTTTCATCATAAACCAAGAAGTAAGCCAGAAACCTAGCTTCCACCTTCCTCCTGATAATGCCCTTAATTTGGATGTAGAATGTGTGCTGTACTTGCAATCAACTTAACCTTCCAGTATACATCAAGAAAGCTGAAATGTTTCACTCATGGTTTGTTTTTTTTTTTTTAAATTGGGTTCCACAGTTGCTAGCCTCAGTGGCTAATGCTTGCTTAAAGAATTCTAATTGTTAAGTACCCCAGTGCAGATGTTATGTACTTTTAAAGTAGAAATGGGCTTGTGTATATTAAACTTTTATCATAACTTCACAATTCCACCGCACTGTGTGGATTTACACACTAAGACTATTATATTGTGCAATAGTAGTCTTTATGCTAGGGAATTGTTTTAATAAAACCTAATTTTTTGCACCTAGTATTGCTAATGTAGGCTTCATTCTGTTTCAGTCACACTTTTAAATTTCATTATAGTAGATGGATCTATTCCCCTGCGTAAAGCTTGCTGCTTCAATGTTTCTTAGGATCAAGGCCTTAACTTACAGTATTTTGTTTTTCTGCCTTGAGCACTGCTTAAATGCAGTTATGTTCTAATGCACTGATGTATTGTCTTTAGATTTAAAAGGGAAAGTCTAGGCAAGTTCATAGAATGGTTTGGGTTGGAGGGACTTTAAAGATCATCTAGTTCCAGCTCTGCTGCCATGGGCAGGAACATCTTCCCCTAGATCAGACTCTCAAATCCCCATCCCACCTAGCCCTGAACACTTCCAAGGAGAGAGCATCCACAGCCTTTCTGGACAGCCTATTCCAGTGTCTATCCACCTTCACAGTAAAGAATGTCTTCCTAATACCTAATGTAAATCTACCCTCTTTCAGTATGAAACCTTTGGCCTATCACTAGACTCCCTGATAAAGAGTCCCTCCCCATCTTTCCTGTAGACCCAATTTAAGTACAGCAAGGCTGCTATAAGGTCTCTCTGGTGCCTACTATTTAGGCTAAAGACCCCAGTTCTCTCATCCTGTCTTTGTATGGGATGTGTTCCAGCCCCCTCATCTTTGTGGCCCTGCTCTCGACTTACTGAGTAGGTCTGTCTGTCTTATTCTGATGGCAGATTCATTCAACTAATATTTTAGCTCTAGATTTTGAAGTGTTAATTTGCCTGTGGTTTAATCCTCCTGTTGCTATGTAATTCTTGGTAACTTCTTAAGGATTATGAAGAAATTTTTAAGCATGCCCAAGGATTTAATTTATTTGTAGGGACTGGTGTGGGTTTTTTTTTATTTTGTTTTTGTTTGTCTTTTTTAAGAAGAGTCTGGATGAGGCTTAGATTTTTCTCTGATACATCGCTTCCTTTTGTAAGGATGTAGGTTTTCCAGAGAGATAAGGACGTCTGTAGAGAAGATTCCTTTTTTTTCTGTTAAGGAAACATCACTGCTTCTTTCGGTATCTGCAGTCCCCTGCCACCTTTCTTTTTGAGGAAAAAAGGTCTGGCACACATCTCAATTACTGCTAGGAGGTCTGGAGTAAATCCTTGGATACATCTCCTTCTCTCCTGTCTCTGAGATTCATTGACTTAACTAGTTATGACATGGATTTTTCCAGTAATTAGCAATTCCTGATGGTACTTCCCTCACTAAGGAGTGAGTGTCTATGTCTGAATAGCTGTTACTGTCCTGAAATATCTTGCCATTTGTCTAATAAATGACTTTGTAGGACTGGATAAGAGGACTGGGAAAAGTGATAGAGGAACTTTTGCTTGTAATTATCAGTAGGACACTGTACCTTACTAGAAATTTACTTCAGATGCTGGAGTGCTTGTGGCTTCTTTGATAATAAGTCTTTCACTTTTTTATAACAACTTAATGGTTTAGACAGCAGCCCTAGTAATGCACTCTTATTCTGCTTCCTAATATATTTCTGATCTACTTACTTTGAGTGGGCTTTTTCTCTCTTCTCTCTTTTTCTCTTTTTTTTTCCCCCTCTTTTTTTTTTTTCCTCTTTTCTCTCCCCTTCCTGTGTAACCAAGTGTATGTATATATATCTAAGCCTGTAAAACTTCTGCTCTGCTCAGCAGAACTGTCATGTAATGATGGGGGGTGGGGGTGGGTGTGTGTGGTTTTTTTTTAAGTTCTTCCATAACTCTTAATTCTACTTTACAAACAGAGCTACAGGCTGACCAGGAGATACTCTCTGTTTAGAATTGGTGTGTCTTAGAGAGGGATTATAGGGAGCCTAGAAAGGCAGTGTGCAAAATTCAGCTTGTACTGGAATAGGTTTTAGTATGAAGTCTTAGCTCCTGCAGTTGTGTTTGCGGAAATACAGGGATGAAGATCAAAAGCTGCTCTGAATCAAAGCTTTGCATTACAATGGAAGACTTTGTCTAGAAGATGCCTAAGAGAAGTAAGAGTGTGCTAAAACTTTGTCAATTGTTAGGTAAATGGGTCTTCAACCTTCAAGAGAAGGCTTTGGGAAGCAGGGGGAACTAATAGTAGTCTTCTGATACCTATGAGCATGCTGTTGAGAATACCAAGTCAGACTATTGCAGTGTGTGAAAGGTAGGCAGGCAAGAGACAGCAGACATATTAAAAGACTTGATGGATAATGTGGCTTCAGTGGGATTGCAAGAAGGTTTTTAAACTCCAAGATAGTTATTTGAGGTAAGCTCTGAAGTTTATGGACCTAATACAGAAGATCACTAAATGTTTTGCACTATTAAATGGTGTTTGCTTGTTTTCTTAAAGTTTGATGGTTACTTAAATATTCAGTGATGAAATTCTCAGAAGTTAAAAGAATTTTTCCATACACTGTCCATGGTACTGGAGGTGCAAGCACTGCCCTTCCACAGCAGTATCTGCTGTGAGAATCTGTTGGAATAAAAGTGGCTCAATATCGAATCTGGGGTAGGTTGTATGTGTGGTGTTTTTTTTTCTGGATGTTTTTCTTCTCACTCTTGTAAGGCTGTTCTTTTTGTTTGTCCTTTGGGCTAGATACTTTTGCTCAAAGCCTCAGGAATAGTAACAGTGCTGTATGTGGTTAAATTCTCTTTCCTGTAGTAGTATCTCTGTGAAAAGCAGGTAGAACAGTCTTCACTTCTGTTGGCTAAAAAGCAGAATTTTACCGGAGATAATCCAGAATAATTTCTGCAATTTGTAATTGCAAGTACTCTATAATTTGTCTTATGGCAGAACTTGGTCTCAATTTTCTGTTTAAACTAAGACCTTTAAGTAGTTTCCTGGTGATCAGCAGGATTATGAATAGAGTCACAAATGAAAAATAGGTATTGAGCATTGTTATGGTGTTTCATAGCTTTTGCAGTGTCCTCTGGGAGAATACAGGCAGTGAAGGAGATCTGGTCCTAGAACCCAAAATGTATTTTCTTCATCTTTGCACAGTACCTATGGATAGTGTCCTTTACACTAGTTATTCTAGATTTTGCAGGTATTCTTTCTCAAGCTTAGGAATTTTGTTTGGGTTATTAGACAAGCGTTTGTAAGCTAACCCTTTGTTTATGTTGATATTGCTGTTAGATGAAAGCTGAAGGATGCGTCATTTTTTCAGTAGCTTAGTACTTTTACCTCCTTTAAAAATGAAACACTGGACAATAATTCCCACTCTTTTTGACTCTTAATTACTAAGAGTTCTGATGGTTTAATGGCACTTGCAAACTAAAACTGATAAGGGATTGAGGAACTAATATAGGTGTTTGTGAACTATCTAATACCTTTATAGAATGCTGTAAAGAAAGTGTTTGATAGAGCTTTTTGTGTGTCTAGTAATATTCTTCATATCTTTGTCAGTAAAGTCTAGCAAGAGTAATAAATAAACGTATAAAAGTGTACCTTAATTCTGGTTTGGAGGAATGTGAAGGTAGCCTGTTCTTCAGGATGATGTGTGGTCTCTTCCCTTTCCTCCCCCCCCCCCCAGCCCCTCGCATTGTGTGTCACACCAACCCGTGCAGTTGCCTTCGCAGGTGTGCGCACTGTAG